>PNEQ01103793.1:0-62920 GCA_003012365.1 Medauroidea extradentata
TATATCGAAATGAGTTAAAGAGCTATCAAGGATTTATTGAAAACACATTTCCCCCCCTAAGGCGTAAGGGGAAATTACCGTAGAAATTTAATGTCTCTATGTCAAGCAGTTTATATATATATATACATATATGTGTGTGTGTGTATATATATATATATATATATATATATATATATATATATATATATATATATATATACACGCACAAAATGCTAATAACATTCTGCAAATAATTTGCTGAGAAGCAAAACTTTGTATGCAAGAAATCTTACAGAAACAACACGTAGATAAGTAATATTTTTTGTAGTATCAACATTTTCTGCCTTGAAGGTAATGTAAATTGGCTGTCCGTCGCATCCCTACTGAGGTTATTAAGATATTAATACACAACATGACATCATTACGGGAACTGGGACAGGAAGCGGTCATGGTCTTAGATAAGGACCATCTCATCATTCGCCTGCAGTGATTTCGGGAAAGCATGGAAAACCGAAATCAGAATGGCCGGAGCTTGGGATCGAACCCGTGTCCTCCCGAATGCATGTATAACCTGTTACTACTGCACCGCCTTGCTAAGTTCCGGCCTTAGAACAACATATTTAGTTTAATCTAGTATTGATTTCAATATTTATTTTAGATTTACCAAATATTTTCTCTACAGGTGTTTTTTATTTTGGCAATTTTTGACCTCTTAATTTCTCTAACCGTAAAGTAACCTTTTCTTGATTTGTGTCGAACATTTCTCCCGATCAATCGTTTCACAATTAATATTTGTTTACTTACTAATTTAGATATAAATTGTTACTTCCAGTTGCGGATTCTTGGTATTTTTTATGTATTCGATTAACCAACAAAATGTAAATATTCTGAAATTTTTGTTCCCTTAACTTGCACGCTAGGAGTCCTTTCATATGTAATATTAAATATGTGTCAGTAGAATCCCTTATGATTAAAAATTACCTTTTAATATTATAAAATGCACAGCATGGTAAACCGTGTAAAATATGTTATACTTATAACCTTAAATGTTGCTGAAAATCGTCGACATACTCCGAAAGGCGATTACTTACGCAAACGGAAAACATAATATATTATTCGTATTTAAGACTGTGGCTCTTTCTTGAAGGATTACACATCTTTAAAAGGGCAAGTGAATTTAACATGCTTTACAAATTAAACACGGAGTTTGTGAACTTAACCTTAGAGTTTCGGTATAATGTAATGAAACAAATATATTAAATCTGTGATAACTTGGTTTCTCAATGTAGACCCGAAACATTAAATAATTTGAGTAGGTATCACATTTGTCGATGAACAACACGAAATCCTCCTCAACATGCCAGGATTTATCTGCGGATGTAAACGGTATGGTTAAATAAGAAAAAAATATGTTATTGCATACAACATTCTACGATTCTTGAATCATTGACATTTAAAGTTGTGAAGAGTGTGGGCGAGTAGTAATAGCCGCATGAACAACAAAGCCCCCAACCACATTTTGTACTTCATATCTAACGGAATGAGATGTTTTTTTAATTTTTGGAGTACTTATAGCTGTAATCACCGAAGTCGTCTAGTGGAAAAGTAGAAATTAAACACACCCAAATGGATAACTTCAGTAACATCTGAATTATTACAGAACACACAAACCAAAACCACAAAAATATATTCGTGCCAATATTTAGTCTATATCGTGAGAGGGCTTTTTATTGTCAAAAAGTAATGAAAATCGTTTTGATGACGGAAAAATTTCAATGCTACAAATTTATACGAACATTTAACAATTTTATAGTAGGGTCTATATGCCATAAATGTACATAGGCATAGCCATCTTTAATAGAAGGTCGCGGTATTAGATCTGGCAACCCAGCACATAAGGGTCATTTTAACACTTATTTTATCGCTCCAAAGGCTATGTCTGTACCTGATTTGTTATTCTGCCTTACATACCGGCGAACCAGGGGAAGCTACTGCCGTTGGCGAGACAAAAGAAGTGTTAAAATGTCCCTTCCTTCCAGGGTTGCCAGATCTAAGGCCGCGGCCTTCTACTAAAGACGACTATGACACAGGCCTATGCATTACTAACTATCGCAGCTATGTACGATTATATAATCTGAACAGTAGTTGATATTGCCACAAGCCAACCGCTGGCATGCTCGCGAAAAGATGCCATACTCATTTCCCCGCCTTCTCCCTCCATACCCGGCGCTTATCTCTGTCGTGGGTAGTGGACATTCACGTAACCTCACTGTCTTGTGTGATTTAATTTGAGAAATGATGCCGGTCAACTGGTATTCTCTATATGCATAAATCTTTATCATCATTACTGAGAGTGTAAAAAATCACCTGGGCGAAGTAGCGTTGGGTATAAATACCGTAGTCGGTTATTATTGGGCTTTTAAGGCAATGCATGGTAGGTATCTACGAAGCGTTGAAGCGGCAAGGATGGACTTTTCTACAATAATCGAGAATAGAGCGACTGCTGCAGAAGTGTAGGGGAGGATGATTCGTGCGTGGAACTGGTGCGAAATTTAGGCAGAGAAGAAAATAACTAATTTTCAACTTCATTGTCATAAGGCATTTTAAACATAACCATCATAAGTGAGTGTTAGTAACTATAGAATGATTTGCGAAAAAGACAAAAACAGCGTAAAATGTCGATGAAAAATAAACAAGAACTTAAAATATGAAAAATAAATAATTAATAATTTTGAATAATACGTGGGCAATCTGAGGATAGTAGAAGAAATACAGGTTTTATGCGTATTTTGTAGGCGATTTTGATAGATTTTTTTAATAATCAGCATTACAATTAAAATAAATAATACCTCTATTCTAATCGAACATGGCAAAGCCCTAAGGATAACTCTGTACCGTTGTTACGTAATTATATTCCTACAATCCATAGGAGATTTAGAGCTCAAAGGAGCTTCCATTTGCAGCAATGCTGCTTAAGATTCGCATTATTGATCGTGGCCACCACAGTTTCAAACCAGCTAAAACAAATTAAATTAATTCCAAATGAATACAGGAATTTGCTTAGTCTGTTTACTTAAGCGCAGCAACTAGACGAGCCGTTTAAATGCGTTAACGACTTTTGATATTTGACCAGCTTTGGTAACGTTAGTGGTAGCATTAAGGTGGCGGTCCTTTATTCTTTCAGGATCCCCGGTATTTCCTTGAAGCCCCAAGTGGGTTTTCCTAAAGTCATAAGCTGGGCTATGCCTTGCGAAGGAGGTCCTGCAGAGAGGGATAATCCCAGCGAACAATAATCCCAGGCCGCTGCTGCAGTTGTTCCAGGGATGTTTCTACATGGAGGAGGATGCAATTTTTTTTGTGTAACCGGTCCGTATTCGGGTCGCACGCCGCAGGGCGAGTAATGATGTTAACGATTCCGTTCCTAGTGTTGGGGGGTCGGGAGGGTCCGTGTGGGTGTGTGGGGGTTGGGTTTGGGGGTCTCACGGTATTCGATTGGTCCCGGCCAATCAACCGGCAGCAAACAAAAGCACCATCACGCACGAGTCTAAACCGCAGGGTTCAAAATTCGGGAAAATTGCTTTTGCAGAGGGGGCATGATAGCCTGTTAATGTGCAGGGCAATTGCGTTACGGGAGCTGATCGAGTGGCCCGAGGTTAGCTGGATGTCACAAGGCCTTTTCGAGAGCCGCAGTGTGTTTGAGAGACACACTACTACCCACTCCCTCTCACTCCCTATTATATTTATAAATATGTAATGCTTTGTTATCTCGGTTCGTTATTTCCAATGTTATTACCTGAACAGAATTAAAGCGTTGTCAAACATTCAGAAATGTCACTTGTTCAGAAACGGTAACAACTCGTCAACATGTTTAGTTGAAACTGTTAGCAGAAGAATAGTGCTATTGACATAAACTTATAAACCAACGTATAGTTGTTTTCTTACGCAGATAATATATATATTTTTTTACTTTCTTCCCAAGCTACTTCAGTATAGACTCGGAGTTTTCTGAAACCTATGATTCATAACAAACAAGGTATTTTAATACGAAACGCAATAATTTGAAATTTTCTTCGTATATTTTAAGTACACAAGTTTATCTTAGAAAGTTATGATTTAAATATTCAAAATCTTCTTGTCCAGTTGTGGATTTAAAGTACAAACGTGCATGCGCGAAGTGAATTACGGTTTGATATATTGAAAATGTATCATATTTGTGAGGTTTAGTAGTGAAATCTAATTATTATGCATGAAAAAGAAATATTCTCTAAATATTCAACGACGATTATCACTTAAAAATCTATTACTTCACCAGCCGGAGCTGTCTTAAATTAGTACAAAAATCTAATTTTTCTGTCAAGAACACAACAAAGCGATTAAATTAAAATACAGCTTGTAGATCCTCGTGACAAATACGGTATTGGTATTGTTTGCGACAGTTTTACAATCAGAATCAGTAAACTGAAAACAAATGTAATTTCTACGAGACTTAATAAACGAGACTAAATTAGAACATGCAACAACGATTGCAGAACTTGACAAAAATGTAAATATTTACCTTGGAAAGTTTCTATGTAATTCTTGCAATGGAATGTCCAGTCAACAGTTCTTGCCTTTCATTGATTTACCAGCTAGTAGTAATGGGGGTCTGCAAACTGCAATTTTAGTTGCAGTCAAGAAAACCTCAGAAGTAGGCTAGGAAACACGTTTTGTTACTTTTGAGCAGCTATTGTATGTATCAGCTAAAGAAATAGTCAGTGCATCATCAGATACACAAAGTTCAATACCAAATATTGTTGTATAATTGGGCGTCTTTCATTTATAACTGTCTTTTCTGGGCTATATTTGATACACCATGACCGGAATTGATGAATATTATGTATGCCTCAAACACAGTAAACAAATATACAAAATCATTTAAGTCATGCATATGCAAGAGCCATCAGAGGTCATTAGTTGATTATTTTGGCAATTTAAAATAAGATATTGCCTAAGGTATACCAGAGAAAATGTATAGATGAATTGATTGCTAAGTTAAAACCCATGTTGCAGGATGATTATCCGAATCTATTCTTCCTAGAAGATTATTAATTATATTAGCAACGGCGGAACAGTCGTACCTCAGAAACTTACGGTAAATGCTTGAAATTGCATCCTCTTGCTTCCTCACACACATGTATGCACACGTCGGATCATGTAATGTCGCACCCTGTCAAATACTCCCATATCTGCCATCGAGGATACAAATGACGGGAATCAGTATACTTGTATTCATAACATCATTCATATCACTGAACTAAACTTTCATTAGTATCTCAAAAACAAAGGATTTCCGGACCTATGTTTACGTACTATTTTTTTCTAGTTTCGGAATAAGGAGCCCATTCTCCAAGGTATTTACAAAACATTCATTACATAATCTATATATATAAAAGAGAACACAGACTGACTGACATATCAAACTGCAGCCCAAACCACTGAACCTAGAATCGTGAATTTTTAGTGTTGGTTGTAGGCGGGCTCTAGGGTAGGATTTTACGAAATTCGACCTCTAAGGGAGTGAAAAGGGGTGAAATGTACTTTCGAAGAAATGTCGATAGATCTCGTACCCGACGGCATATCATTTAAATTTTTACTTTTATAAAACACACATAAAAATGCATGTTAGCCAATTTCAGGATTTTTCGAAATTCAACATTTAAGGAAGTGAAACGACTATAAGTGTGTTTCCGATAAATTATCTATATCTATCAAATGCTCCAGGATATACAGTTGGTTTTCACTTCAAAATGTTGCTTACGTAAATATCCAAAATGTAGTTTTAGGATTTTTTGGAAATTCGACCCCCAAGCAGTAAAAAGGGGCAGGATATGTTTTTTTTTTTTTTGTGAATAGTCTATATCACTGAAACACAATTGACTATCATCGTGATGTTTACTTAAATTGGTTACATATACAAATTACTATGACGGAACCAGTAGACATTTCGAAATTTGATAACTAAGGGGATGAAAATACATGAAATGTGTTTTACATTATTCCTCCATATCTATCGAAACAATAGTGATATTGAAGTGCTCTTTGCTTTAGATTGAATCTTTTGTAAATTTACCGAACACCATTAAAATATATTTTCCGAATTCGGCCCCAATGAGGTAAAAAAAAGGGGTAAAATTTTTTTTCGATTCACGATCTATATATATCGAACCCATTGATTTTTATTTCGCGACGTGATTTTTGTTTAAGATTAATGTTTACCCAAATACCTGAAAAGTAATTTTCACGAATTTTCGGAATTCCTCACCTAATGAGGTGAAAAGGGGTGAAAATTGATTAAATGTGCTTGTAATTACTCGTCCACATATCTTGAAACCCGACGGGATATTGTCGTGTTTTTCACGTCCAAGAGACGCCAGTTACGTAGTCTTAAATGAGATACAAAGATATTTCGAAATTCACTCTCTTAGGAGGTGAAAAGACCTGGATTGTTTTTTAGAAAAATATTCTATATACATCGAACACCTCGAGGTATTCAGTTTTTTTTTTTTTTGCTTCAGGATGATGATTTTGTAAATGGCTGTAAAAGACTTTATAAAATTTTTCAAAATTCGAATCCTCAGTACTGTACAGGACTGATATGTTATTCTTAATGAGTAAAACAGCATAACATTTTATTTCTATCAGATGATGATAGTTATTTAACCAGTTGATATATTGAGGTGATATTAGCGTCAGAATGATGCTTAATAAAGTACCTAAAACAGCTCATGCAAGTTCTTTACTTTATAATATAACTTAATTAAGAAGAAAACTTAGTTTGTGAACTTTCAAGGTAGGCGAACCGAAAAGCGAGTACGACCAACCAGAAATAAGTTGTGCAGGATTTTCGTTCTATAGTTATATCGAGGCGCGGTGTTTTACAACCACTACATGTCCAAGAAATTAATATTTTATTTTTAAAATAAGTTTACAAAAGTAATTTCAACATTATGTGGCGCAGTGGTTTGTAGCTCCGATCTATTGTTCGGGAGGTTCTGGACTCAAATTCATTTAAAGGCTGTGCAAATGTGCAGCCTGACACAAGAACTGCAAGACAGATTACATTAGTGCAACATATATGAAGTCGTTCAAAACTGGTTAAAATGTATAATGCAGTCCAGTATCCACTAAAGTTCCTCGACCGCGTCATACCACATATACCATCTCACTAACATCAAAGTTGGGGCACCAAATAAATTATATTTCTGCGAAACATTATCCCTCCGAAACTGCCTAATGGCACTTAACTTCAAGGGAAGGTTTAAAAAACAAGCATGTTACTGAGGGTACCATTACCAATGGTTGTGCTCGGGGGAAATCAGTCTTAATACTTCGTAAACTACGTATTTCATTCGATTAAATTCTTACATTAGAAAGTCTGAAATAACAACACAACGTCAACTTTGCTGTGACTATAAATAAGGCCCAGGCGAAGTCGCTGCTAGTGGCAGAGACAAACTTAATTCTGCTTTTCGCGTAAACAGCTATAACTGCTTATCGTGCTGCGGAGTCCACTCAACTAGCATATTTGTCATCCTAACACTTGATGACTATACTACCTATCAGGTATACAAAGATGATTATAGTTAAAGCAAATATTATCAGCTATGAGTAATACACGCGAGAAAAGCCGCGTGCGCATTGTTAGTACTAATATAAAGGCGAACGTGTATTTAATGATTTGTCCTTTCATGCATCAACGCGCGCGGCCGGAGTAACGGATCGATATGACTACTTGCAAAGTGTTTATCGGCCGGAGAATGACGTATGCTACTTTCTATCCAGGAACAATGCACCGTTATTGTGGTGTAAATCTAGAGCCTGATTATATAATTACCTCTTCGTGCTAAAATTTCGATGAAATTTAGTACTGAGATTATTTGGTCCGGAAATAACATATTAAATACATCTCATCCATAAAAAAATAAAAAGTTCTTTTGGATTTTAAATTTTGCCGGATTTTAATAAAATTCCATGTTTAGGTATATGTGCTTATTATATATATTATTAGTTATACAATAGAACGGAAGAGGCCGCTAGGCTAACAGTATGTACAAAAGACAACAGCGCTGTCTTTTGTACGTACTATTATTAGTTATGTTTAAAATAATAACATCATACATGCTCAATATATATTAGAACTAAGCTCCGTAGTGGTTAATCGTATTTCGATTTGTTTCCTTTGTTCTATTCAGCCCTTATTATTCTTACTTATTAAACTTACTCAACACACTGACCTTACATATGCTAAATATATTTTACTTATAATTCATATCCTTTATGTAAGGTTTTATCAGTTTTCTTTTCATATAGCAGTAATTATAACAATTTACATTTATATTCTAAATGTAAATTCTAAACGCCACAGTTTTCATTCTTTAATATACGCGGACAAAATCGCTGGCAACAGCTGTTGCATTTATAATATTAAACTCACTTGTAAAAATATAACAATAAATAAATTAGTATGCTGTGTAATACGTTACATCGTATTTGTGTTTATTTTTAACTAACGCTTGGCATACAACATTGTATAGAGTAGCATACTAATTTATTGCTCTGTAGTTTTTTTCTGTAGTTTTCGTCAATAGAGAACCAATCATGGGGGCGCAGAGGATTGGTGCTCTGTTGACATCATTTTAGAACCACGCCCACGCAAGTATATCGTGAGTCTGAAAAACACCGACGAATTCCGGCAGGAGATTCCTTGTGAAAAATAAAGCATGAAATATACAACACACTTTGTACGTAACATAGTATTAAAGGAGTAGTTCGCCATTAAAAATAAAATTTTAAAATTTTTATTTCCTTACAAACCCAACACTGGTTGACTTAAACTGACAAAACTCAGGATATTACTTTATAACAATAAGGCCGACAAAGAACTCGTAAACGCCAGTTGATAACTTCAGCCCTTACGATGGTCACCCTTAAATTGCTGATAACGTTTTTAGCGTTAGGATAATATGATATTTAAAGGTGAATTATTGGTTAATGTGACCTTAGTAATAAAAAATGTCCTCTTGAAGCAACTGGCTAGGACGCACAGTTTTCGTGCAAAACGTACGTGAAGTTTGCGCTTGGTGATACAAGATTCGTGTAGTGTTCTTACTATGGGTTCGTCTCTGGACATCCTATGTATAACAGCCAAGTGATGTGGCCTCTTTAAGTCTTGGACCTGAAAACTTCTTGAATAGTTCTCTTCACGTGAAACGGTCTTGCGCAGTTCTGTGCCTGGTGGTGCCAGCGTTCTTCCTAATATCTTCGTCCCATCCGACCGGTGATCTTTCTCTAGGTCTTTGATGTTCTCTTGGACTCAATTCCAGCACTAACTTTCCTTCGAGCGATACTGCCAGCCCATTGTTATTTTAAGGTGTTTATTCTCTCCAGTGTATAATTAGTTTTAGTTATAGGTATTAAGTCCTGCGCTCCCTTCCCATGTATCCTTGTAGAACCCAGCATAGGCATTTCCGTGCCTATTTTGTCTATACTGAGTCTTCCTTTTGTAAATTCGTTCAGTGTGCATGTTACGCAGCCACAAGTCTTTATAGTAATAATGCACTGGTGGAAGATTGTTTTCTTTAGACTTACTGTCATTTTATTTTGAATACCGATTAATGTCTAGCAAACGTTTGGCATCCAAGCTTAATGCAACGAAAAATTTCTGGTCTTATAACTTCCGTCATGTTTATAATTTGGTAAAGATATATTTATTCACTGACCATCTCTAATGGCGCGTTATTGATCTTCATGTTGCCTGCCGAGACCATTTGTTGGACATCACTTTTGTTTTGGAAAGGTTCAGGCTTAGGCATGTTCAGCTTTGACATTGTCATTTCTAGGACTGCTGACAACAGCTTTGGAGAGACGGCTAACCATTTTTCACACCCCTTTCGATACGGAGTCTTGGTTTGATTCACCAACTTAGACCAATACTGAAGAGGTTTCATAGGTATTTTAGAGAACTCTGATAAGGCTGCTTCCACTCCTTTTTAGGCTAAAGCTTGTATGACGGTTGTTGACTGACTGAGTCTAATGCCTTTTCGAAATCGATGAAGACTAAGCAGAGAGGAAACTGATACCCGTTTGCTCTGTTATTTACTTCACGAAGGGTCAGAATGTACTCGATTGTGCTAAAGCTACTGCGGAATCAAGCTTGTTCACTAGGCTGGACAGAATCAAAGGCTGAGCTGACTAGTTTTAACAAGATCTTTGTCAGCCTTTTGTACAAAACCGTTACCAAGCCTGTGATACGATAGTCTTTGATATTGTGAATACTACCTTTTTATGCAGCAATATTATTTTTGCTTTATTCCACGATCCTGTGATTGGAGCACAGTGTAAACAAGAAGTGAATATTATAGCCAAATAATTTATTGATTCCTCACCCACAAACTTCAAAATATCAACACAAGCCCATCACAGCCCGACGCAGTACTCTTCTTCACACAGTTGATAGCATACCTAACTTCTGAAGGGAAAACATCTGGTACTTTTGCTATATTCTTTTGGTCGATTACTGTCGAGTTTTCTTTTGGTCTGTCATACGAATTGCTGTAAAAGTATCTGATAAAACTCAAAACCTCTTCCTTTTCAGTAAATGACCGTAATTTCCATCCAGTGCTATTATTGGTTTTTACTTATTGTGAGAATTCGTTTCGGTGTCTTTAAACTCGTCTTATCCTCCAAGTTTATTCTTAAAATGCCCTCATTAAAAATGTTCTAGATCAGCCATCATGTCTTTTCTTATCACCTTGCCTAGTTCGGAGAGCTCTATTATGTCATAGGGGCCGCGGTGGTCGAGTGGTCAGACCATTCGCCTCCCACCAAGGCGTTCTGGGTTCTATTCCAGGCGGTGTTGGTTCCCGGATTTTCGCATATGGAAATCGTGCTGGACGATGCCGTTGGTCGGCGGGTTTTCTTGGGATCTCCCGTTTTCCCCCGCTCTTTTCATTCCGGTGTTGCTCCATACTCACAGCATGTCACCCTTCACCAGCGCTGAAGACCTCGATGTTAAACGCTGACCAATATATCTCACTCATTATCATGTCACGATCAGATTGAATTTATATCACTATCCTCTGTTGTAGCAGGTTTTTAGTTCTGTCATATATCTTCTCCCGCCAGACAACTCAGTGGATGTCATCTACAAGCAGTCGACTATTTAAAGGTATTGTTCTCAAAGTAGTGCAACGCCTGGAGAGGACATTCAAGTGGGTAATGAGAATCATACCGGTATAAGTCAGGTACACAAAATTGTCAAAAAATTAATTTGTGACCACAGATAAACTACTAGCAGATTCTTGTGGTACTCAAGTATATAACGCAACTTGTTAAGATACGTACATGTTTATGAAACATTTTCGTAAAAAATTCGAATTAGGCCTATTTTTAAACAAACAGCACTTTCAAATATGTGTATTTACACCACTATGCATTTCAAGATTATAAGAAAAGCTGATACAGCAAACTTATTGCCCAATAACACAAAAATTTAAACACACATATATTATTAAATATTAATAATACATTTTAAAGATATCATTAGAGTGTGATATGGAAATGGAAAAGGGATATAAGTTGGCAAAGTATAATTTACAAGAGAGAGAAAATTTGTTGTTAACAGTCGAAACAATCAAGTTTTTTTTTTAAATTCTTTATTTTGTATATTTTCAGTTTGCAACAACTACTCTTTCAGTTGGGTTCCATTGGGTCTGAAAATATACGTTGATCGCGTACTCAGTTAAAGGATGACAACTGCCACAAGTTTACTTGTATGATTTTATTGTTTGGTTTTAAACTTCACTTAATGACATAGCTGTTCTTGTTTACAATTGCATAGTTTCTTTCCCAAGTTCTTTAACTTCTATGTGGTATTGTGACGAATTAAAACATGTGCTTGTTAGAAACGTAATTACTAAACGTTTCTTGCCAGATTTTACTTTGAACAAACTAGCCTTGGCTGACAAGCAGGTCCATTAAAGACAGGTCCACAACGCACGCGCTGCAAATTGCTTATCTCGGAACTTTGTACACTGCTGTGTTTAGTTGTAAGTACTAGTTTACTAAGTATTTTATTTTATATTATATATTTATGATATATTAATATATTACATAAATATGTGAGAGGCTCATTGACTTTCAAATCAAAGAACAACCAAAACCGCTGGACCTATAATAATGGATTTTTGAGTGTGTTCCCCTCAGTGCGTAGGAGGTAAGCACTAAGAAAAGTTTTTTTTAATTCGACCCCTTAAAAGAGCCAAAAAGGTGTGTGAGAGAGAGAGCTATTAATAAATGGTTGTTTTTTTTTTTTGTTTCTGTTTAAAATTCTTTCAGTACCATAATTAACTTGCAAGTATATTTTAATAGCCTTATAATATGTCGAGTATATGTTATGTTAATTCAACGAATTTCAAAAACGTAGTTAAAGTAATATTATGAAGTTTGTGGTTGCCGTAGTGCTGCTAAATGTATAGTCATTTATTAGTTGTACTGGTATCTTTAAAAAAGTTCACTAACCGTAAAAGTAGGCCTATAAAAATAAAAATACAATTTTACGCGATTTAAGAGTGCGAGGTAGATAAATAAACGCTGAAAACTTCAATTGATTCCTACGCTTTTTACGAAGCCAATATCGATAAAATACTCAATAACAATCCTAGATAATAGTGTTTGCCAACTTTATGAGTAAATATTTATCCAGGATTACTAATTCGTTACGCGTGATCTATTGCGCCGCAGTTAAATGCACGAGGTTCCGCCGTCAGAGATCGTGCCTCAGAAGTTCGTAACACTGGAAACAATTTTGTTTAAAACGTTGGCTAAAACTATTGTCTATGATTGCTATTGTTTAATTTTCGCAAATTGGCTTCAAGAAACCTATATTTATAGATTAATGATTTTAGCGTTGAATTATGTACCACACTTTCTTAAGACGCCAAAGAGTACACTCATGTTCAAATATAAACGAGCAGTTCTAATAAAATTAATATCATGTTGTGATTCCGTTATCTGAAATATATGGTTTGCTCTGTTTTTTGTTCGTATAGCATGCACGTAAGATTAAGTTTTAATGGTCATTCTTATGTCTCACTGCACCGAAAGAATATCAGGGCCTCTATCTACAAATTTTTTCCGGGACGTCTACAACCACGTTGGGAATCGGTCGTAGGGCAGCTGAAACATTTTCACCATTTCACTCGTGAAGAGATAAGAAGATATGTGGTCTGAGGTGTGATGTACTCACCAGCTATTTCATTAAAAAAAAACAACAGAAGTACAATGGACAAAGGAAAACCAACCATACACAAGATAGAAAGGAAACACTGTAAATCCAGCAGCACAGCATGTCCAGAGCATGAATTTACAGAGGCCTACAAGTTGAAGATAGCGTAATTTTGGCAAAATGCGAATTGATGAAATCTATAAGCCAACAAACTACAGCGTGGAAGGTAAGTTTATTTATAAAACATGCTTGAAAATGAGGATAATAGGAAGGTTAATCAGTCCCACAGACTTCTAGCGTTTAATTTTTTGCAATATTGGCGTTACTGGTTATCGTACATCCTTGAGCTTCGAGCTATACATCATGCAAGTGTTCGTCTTTCACGTGAGATCACGTTATTTAACTCTGTGCTCGATATAGTGATGTTATTGTCAGTGAAATATTAGTATACGCTTCACAGACTGATATTACTAGTAGTGTAAGTATTTTTGTCCACCTCTCAAGCTGATATTACTATTGTAGTAGTAGTTAATAATGGTGGTTGTTCACTGTAAATGAAAACGTCAAAAACGTGCAAGTGTCGGATCGTTCCAAAAGATTGGTACAGTAAGCTCTGGAATAATTACATGCTAATGACGATGATTATGGGTCAAATGACTCATAAATCCGTGCGGATGACATTCTTTAATGTTACAGTCACGAGACAGACTCTGAAATTGACGCTGATATTTGTGAATGTGTGGGTAAATCTGCTGAACAAGAAAGTAATTTTATTCAACCAAGCGAAAGCGAAAATTCTAATGTTTGCATCGTAGAATCGCACAAAATGGGAAAGTGTTTTACGGTAAAATAACTGCATTGCTTGGGGCTCGCAGGAACCAGCTAGCCACAAAGTAAGACAAAGCAATGTTATGTTATGTTTCATGAAACTTCTAGCAACCTGCCTAATACAGAAACACAGGACAAAAAGATTGCAGATTCCGAATTTACCGTTCGAAATAAGGAACGTACTAATATATACTTTCCCGGGCACTGTCCACGATAAAGGCAGAAAAACTCAGCAAAATGACAGACTGGAAAAAAGAAAAGCTTGCCGGTTTTGTCCATATGAAAAACACGTAATGTAAAGAAACTATAATTATATGGTTTCCATGGTAGGCTGATTTTTGTGTGGATATTCACAACGTGCGTAATAATGATAGCAATGTGAATAAGGTTTTCTGGAAGGTTTTTTTTTTTATCATTTTAGCCTATTTTTTTGTGGCCAGAAAATTTATGTGGTGCTGTAATTTCGCAAAGACAATTTTCAGCAATTTGAAGATAGTTTAAACATTGAAGTTGACAGTTTTAATGTTTTTAAAAGTTTGTACTGTTTTCTGTGTGATTGTAAAAGTGACGATTCGCAGTAAAATGTTGTTCTCAATAGTTACTGTGGGAAATGCTTATAGCGACGTGAAGACAATTTTATAAACTTTTAAGTGAAACCTTAAAAACTTTTATTCTTCTCTGTGTAACTAAAATTTATATTACATTGTAAAGTTTTGTTTTCTGTGGTAACTATGTGTAAATATGTGCAAAGTGTACAATGAAGGCCATATGTTTGGCAATTTGTAAGGAAGAAGTTGTTAGAATGGTTTTTCTCTTTTTCCTTTTTGTAAGTTTTAAAATTTATGTTTTGCTGTAACATTTTTTTTTTTTGTTCTCAGTGGTGAAAAATTATTTACGTAAGACATTATTTTAGTTGCGAAGAAACGTCAGCATTTATACTAAACGTATTTCAATTTCATAAATTTGTACTGCTTTTCGTGTAGCTGTCAGAATGTTGAAATAGTATTTGCTTAAATGTAAAATAGTTTAAAAACATTTTTTATTTTTATTTCGATACAAAACATCTGAACTATAAAATTAGTCTATTAGGCTGACGTTACCATTAACTTCAGTGGAAAGATGTTACCAGTCAAGGGTTAAAATGTGGTCAAAGCAAATCTGTTTAATCGCACTCAAGTATAAGTAAGGTGATACTGTTTGCAAATATTAGGAAACCATTCAGTAGATATGTGCAAGCTAATTGGATATGTAAAGTTTAATAATTTTACATTTCGCATTAACATTTAAATTTTACTACATATATTTTTTTGTTTTAGGTGTATTTATGAATAATATATAAGCGTACATGTAAGTATGTTTTATACTTTGGTAATTATTTACTTTAGTTGGCTTGTAGAGTGTGTTTCATTTCAAACTTATGAATAGACCAACCTATGCAACATCTGCAAACAAATTTATATGGAGACAGTTATGAGAGCTTGTTAGTTTATTATATGAATCAAGAGTAAGCCATGGCACCGTAAAGGTAGATTTTTGGCTGCAAGCAAGGTCCTCAAATGTACAAGTGGGAAAGATAATGTGTTTTGAAAAGAGGAATGTTCGTAAGCGGGGAAAAAGGGGTGTTAAAATTCTTGGAGATTTTCTACAAACTACAAGAAATGGCGTTTCTAGTGGCCCTGGTTGAAACTGAAGTATACTGAATCTAAGTAAAAATCGGTCATACCGTCGGTAGAGGCAAGTAGCTGCTATTCTGCCAAGCACAGACAGGCAAAATTGCGAGCACAAAGCTAGGTAAGTATGTTGGAAATTAACTTTTTAACTTGCAAAAATTTTATCGACATCTGTTAGGTATAGTATTATGGAGTTACAGTTATCACCGTTTCTTATTTATGTCACGTCTATTATAATATATAAATATATTAGTACAAATAACTTATATAATGTTTTTATTTATTTACTTCTACGACACTTAATTTTTACAATTATTTCATAATGTATATTTGAAATATTTAAAGCATGATTGGCACTGACATGTATTGTTTCACATTGTTTCCTGCTTATAACTCGACATATTTTATCGAAATATTTAATTCCTTCATTGCTATATTCTGTTAGTTATTTGTACAGTCATTAACATGAAAACACTAATTTTGTTTTACCGTTATGAGCATATGGCTCATAAAAGTTTGCCTAGTAATTACTTCACGTTACATTTTAAAAAATGAATTTTCCTTACGCCGTTCTCCTTTTAAAACTTACATTCTTTATTAAATAATATTAAAAAGTCACAACTTATACGTACATAAAAATGTAAAACTTATGAGGACGTAGTTGAACACGTTGCGGGGAAGTAACAAGCCAACGTTTCTGTAACGCCTAATGCTTCAGTGTCGCCAGTTAAGGTCTGCGATGAACGGCACTGATCCCCTAGTCCTTGCTACGAGCAGTATCCACTAATTACCAGCTGCCGCCCGTCTCCACTGTGCAGGGATTACGGAATCATCGCCGACCAAGTCCATCGCCGTTATTGAAATTCATATAACTTCTCATCAACCGCCGACACTACCTTCCTGCCGAGCAACCCCTTTTCGCACTACCATCCCCCCTTCCCACCTCCTAACCAACCACCCCTCTTTTATTTCGCGACGAAAGTCATTTCCATTTCAAATGTCCCTCCTACATTTTTTTTATTAGCGGGCGCTCTTTCCTCTCGATTCCGCGACTCTTAACCCCTTTCTCCACCCCGCATCCGCCCAACCCCCCGCCGGCCCATATTCGCCGTCATGGAGCGAACCTGGAGGTCATTACCTTTCTGGAATGAAGCAGAAGGCATTAGAAGCCGCGGCACCGGAAACCTATACATTCTGGTTTCCCGCGGGGACCCAGCGCAAAGACCGCCATAACAACTAATGGCCAGCGGGAGATGATGGGACCTTTATGAAAAAAGGGGGAGGGGGTAGAAGGGAGGCGCCTAGGCTGTTCCCTAATGTACACCCCTGCCCGTTCGCGAAAGCCCTTCCGGCTCGGACAGAACCAATACAGCCAATTACAAGCGAGGGGCGTGACATCTCGCCGCCTCCAATATTTCCATACATTTGTTACAATTCTCTTTCCCTTCTCCACCCTTACCCCTTCTGGACTCGCATAATGGTTTCTCGTCAAATCGGAATTAATGTCCCTCTTTTCGAAGAAATTGTCAGCAATAAAATAAAGCCCCCAGCAGTCGGAAATTAACTGCAATGTATCGTGATATTTGCTGGGAAGGGGACCTGTTCTCTTTCTCCCCCTGTGCAGCGTCGTAACTGAGGAAAGCTTGTCGCGGCAAACGATAAAGGCTGTTTGATGGACCGTGCGTGAGTCAGCGACACCTGGGTCGTTGTAGTTTCTCAGGCGACCGGTAGATCGCTCTAGCCGCCAGTTGAACCCGCTCCGCTCGAAGAGCACTTGCGCTTAAGAAGTAGCGATGTGTTGTCACGTAAGGGACATTATAACAAAATAAGTCATTCCTGAGGTTGATATGCAGATACAAATTGGCTGAAATACTCCACTCTATCTTATTATCACTGAAAAATATTTGCATATCGTATCATTACAGATGCGATTACAGGGAAACGGTACTTTCCGGACACTTAAATCGCTACACTTAGACATCTGTTACTGTGATGGCTAAAGTCAATGCATTTTTCACTACATATCAGACAAATATAGTGTATTATTCGCCCATCAATGATACTAAGATTCTGTTTACTCATACGTTGTAAACGCGGTATAAAAATTTTGTATAGTGAATTTTAAAAGCTACTGTGTGTAATGTAAAAGAATGAGAGGTTTTGATAGTAACTATTAGTTGTAATAATTTCTTTAAAAATTATTTCGTCTATTTAACACTCTCTGACAGTTGCAAGACATAAATGTCTTCTTCGCCATTAGGTTATTTGAAGTGTTTCGGTGTAAATTATTAATTATAACAGCATTTACATATTTTAAACTAAAATTACTATCGTGTAATTGAATGTTAGTTTCTGAAATATACTTTATGCCTGGTCAAACCATAAAATACAAATTATATATATATATATATATTCGAAATTACACAAATAATACGCAGTACATAGAAAATTAATATACATGATTGTAACGGTCATCGCCCTACAACATTTAATTCACAACACCACACAACGTTACACCATTTGTTCATTTGGTGGTTTTAGTGCATTAAAAGTCAGTTTGGCAATCTTGTGAATTGAATTTGTAGTATTGGCAGGACAATACTTTGACGACAATATTTCATAACTTCACAAATGTAATATATATATATATTTACTTAAAAGAACCCAATATATCATAGGATTATCACACAAATTTTATTATTTTCGATAATCACTGACATACGACTGATCTATTAGAAAGGCTGTAGTTGTAACTTACATGCCAGAACTTTTGTTACACTCCTAAAATCTTTATTTAAAGTATTCGCTAAATATGGAGCAAGCAAACTGGTATAGATTTATTCGTTTACTATTTAAGTAAGTTAAAATATTTCAAAATTGTTGTCATATTGAATTTTAGACAACTGTGGCTTGGATATTGCCATTGAGTTAAACTTGTACAAAACAATTTTGCACTACTGGCTAAGTGAACACTACAGACCTGCATTATTTTGTTTGATTGCATAGAACTTATGCTTTAACTCTCTTAACCCTAATTGTCCTAATTACAAATTTTCTCCCGATGTGGAAATGCAGAATGTGGAAATGCAGTATTACGACAAAGAATCGCGAGTGTGGCATGCGTATGATTTATCGTAGCTTTAATTATTTTTAAAGTTGTCTATGATATATGCTCAATTATTTAAATATTAGTAATCCTAAAGGCAATCCAATTATTTTTGCCGACACCCACCTAATATTTTAGAAACTAAAGTTGTTTTTAAAACATTGAATCACGTGAAATGTGTCTATCGCAGAACTCGTTGTAAATGTTTAAAATTATGTATCGCCTATATTTTTAGTTCCGAATGTGTTTTGATTAACCCGTACTATTGGAAACATTGCACGCGAAACACAAACGCGTGTAGGATTCCCGCACATGATCTTTCTATCCCCGCAACAAATAGCTTTCTATTGTACAAAGGCATGTTATTTACCAGCAAGTTAAGTATTTTCGTCTAAATTTCCTCTGCGAAGTGTGAATGCAATGCTCGCTAGGAATGTGCGGATTGAAAGTTTGCGGCAGGAATGAACTAGGGTGTTAATCCCCCGCGCGATTATGGCCACATAGCTGGAAACGTTTTGCCGTCATTTTACGGTTGTGTAACTTACATTACGCAGTCCATTAGCAGCACGAAGGGGTGCTAATTATTCGACTAGGGTAATGACACATTGGGCGTGTTGAAATTTTGAGAACTCATAATCTGCATTCCTTATTGGCTCCACAAATAGTCTACATAGTATACAAAGAGGGTTAATGTTTAACTGGTCTCTTTCGATTGCTTGGTTCGACAAGAAAGGAGGACGGAAACAAACCATCTACAGTAGACATGTTCATAAATAAATACATAGCATTACAACCGCTTGATGCAAGGCAGTTTTAATAACTCTACGTTGACTAAAACAATATGATAAAATTCCCTGTGCAGAGATTATCATAAAATAAATTGTTGTCTGGAATATTTGTACGCACGTGTAAGTAAATCGACTAAATCAACTGCTAAAGTTAAAATGTTAATAATCAGTGCATTGCAAGAGTAACAACGTGAAATTAGAAATTATACACAAGTGACTTGTATAATACACAGATTAAAATTATATCCCGATGTAAATTACACGCATTCAAGGAATCTTGGCCTTATAAAATTCGTAAAACTATTCCTTAAATATCCGATATTTTCGTATACTGATTTATGTTCCACTTATCAGGTAAGGGTAGAAGATACGATGTATTCATAAATAATCTCACGTGAACGAATATACCAGGCGATAATTTAAAATTATTCTTAGTATATATATTTAAAACTTTATATTAACCTTTCAACAAAATATTTCTAAATTGTTTAGTATATTTAGGTTTGATAATTAACGTGGCTAGTGGCTCAATTTAACATACCAATTCTAACGAACATTTCTAAAACTATAATTACATAAATTATATCTTGCTTATTTTTACAAGAGTACGTGAATTCCGATTCACGTAACTAAATAAGCCACATACCTTCAAACTATAAATACTTTAATAAAAGATTGAAACATAGGACCATGCAACTACTTTCCTATTTGTCCATGAGTGTTGGTATTCCTGTTTGTGTATGGCTATGTACGTCTGTAAAACTTCTTGAACTCATGAACCTAACCTCCCCAAACTCATACCACACTCGTTGAACCATGCGAGAGATATAATGTTTATGAGCAAGAAGTAAGATTGGAATGAGTTTAAAGTATTGCAGATATAAATATAAAATTTAAATTTGAACTTTCATATCACTATAAGATTGTTTGACTCACTATTTAAAATGTTTTCTGTAACATATTAGCTTATAAAATATTGTAATGTTAAGAATTTTAAAATGCTATTTTAGTATTTCTTTCTTTTGCTTAGTATTTGGTAGCATAATGATAACACGGAAAATGCAATTAAAATTTTTAAGTAGTGGTATTTCCACAGAATCGGTCTTTTTATAAATACGCAATTAATATATGTTTGATTAAAATATTTGTAACGCAACGTTGTAGTACTTCAGCTTATTTTAAAAATAAATATTGCGAACAACACAATTTCGGGGTTTGTGTGATGTATTATACTCTAAAATAAGCCAACGAAATGAAAATAAACCTAAATGTAAATTTAAAAATTATTTTGTAGTTATTTATTGCAAATTACGTTATTCGGTACAATGTTAAATGAACTGATGTAATTACTGTCCAAAACAAACGTAAATATTTCTCAAAAATATGTAATAAGTCAAATTATTTTCTATGAACCACGCCAGAACAAATCACGGAACACTCACACGTAAGAAGGTAGTGAGTGTCAAGACACTTTCTACACACAAAACGGAAGTACTTAGAAAATAAGCTAGGTTATGAACACTATTTTCTTTCTTCCACAAATATATAAATAATTCTGGTGCCATCAGCGTGTAAAGTAATTTTATATGCAAATTTTTATTTTGTTATCATTTGTATTTATCAGCTTATATTTCACGGCAAATTTTATGCCGAAATATGCAATAATATTAAGTACAATACTTAAGGATAGCTAGTAAAAAGTAATTTAATGAATGGGCACTAATCATACAAATACAAACACACACACACATATATGTAATACAGTCGGATGAAGAAAACGACAATAAAGTACCTTAAGAGACTTTGATATAATTTTTTATATAAAACTTACGTATAATGAAGCGAGTAGGCCACATGTTTTCGGTACACATACATCTCAAGCTGTAATATTGCGTCGACTATTGTAGTTACCATAAAGAGCTACTTTAATACAATGAAAAAAGAGGGGGTGTTTCACAATACATGAACTTCTAAATTTGCATACACATTTTTATACTCGGTGCAATTACGAATGCCGTTACACTTAATGTCAGTGCAAGAAGTACTGATTATTCATTGTTAAAAGAAATCTTGCTAGGTTTTGCCCATTACTTATTAAACTTGAATAAATTACGTGATTCATTTCCAGTCCTTATTAATAGAGAGGTTGTCCAGAAAAAATAGAAACTATATTTTTCGAACAATTTTTACCTTTCCAGTTTATTCAATTTTAAATGCTATGTTAGTATTTATATCAAGTTAACCGTAACGAATAAAAAATTATAAACTTAATAACTAACGAAGATCATTTTACTACGTTAATAAAATACATTTCACGTTATTTGGGTGGAAGGGAAATATCTTAGAAAATATAATTTAAATACGTATTACGTTCGAATTTGTATACATCTTTATTAAACTTGCTCGCGTTTGTTAAATATATGGATAATGTTAAAATAAAATCACTATAATCCTATTTAGTTAGTCACCACTTTGTCTGAAAGTATTTAATTGCATTTTGTGTCCAGTACCTGCAAAGGTATTTCTTTTTAGCACAAGTTCTTAGACATTACCAGTCTGATTTATAAAATATTTGTCATACAAATCTTTGATATTGAAATGATATTGTTTGGATCAATGGAGTATAAAAATATCATAAACATGTGGGTCTCTGGTTAAATGAAAATCGGCAATGGTACTGCTACGTCTAATTTACTGTTTCACACGGGATGACAAACAGCATGCACGAGGTGCTTACTGATGTGGTTTGTATGCTCGAATACAAAACAATACGGTCTGATAAAACATCAGTGAATCGTTTCTGCAATAGTTATTTTTTATTTGTCATCTTTCAAATGTTTCAAACTTCAAATTTTCAAAGATCTGGGAAAAGGATCGTCATGCATTTTACATTTATTTTTACTCCAAACGATGAAAGGAATAAGTTGTGTGTGTGGCGGAAACGGCTCATAATTTACGCTAGTAATCCAATCATTTTTAAAATGAAATATAGGTTTTTAACGGAGTTTTAAATCAAATATAGGAACATTACCAATTAACAAAATACAATCGCTCTAAGCTATAACAGTATTTACATGACTTGTGCCTAAGAGCTAAAACTCTTGTCTGCAATACATTTATATTCAGTAAAATTGCTGGTAAATATCAAGATTCACTACTCATCGTGTATCACCCGAACTATTGAGTTTAAATGTATAGTTTAGAAATGAAAAACATTTCTACATACGTTAGAAGTAGCCGTACGTAAAGAAAATAGTAGTTTACTATCTTCGAAATTATAAGTTTTTCGTTAGCTTAGGTTACATTTGTTAGGTTAGGTTAGTTTATGTTAGTATTGGTTAGTTTCGGTTATTTTACAATTCAGTTTTCTATTTTTCGTTGGGTTAGGTAAGGTTAGATTACCTAATATTAGTTAAGGTAACCTAACCTAACGAAAAATGTTAAACTTAATAGTAAAATAACTTAACCTGACCAAAACTAACATAAACTAACCTAAAATAACCTGAACCAACTTAAACTAGCCTAAACTAACTTAAACTAACCGAACCTAACTCAGACAAACAAATAACCCGAAATTTTCTACGTTAGTAAACTACTATTTTCTTTACATACGTCTCAGGATACATTTTTCGTTAATAAACTATACCTCTAAAATCAATAGTTTGGCCGGTGCACAATGAGTAGTGATTCTTGATATTTACCAAATTGCTGGATATTTTACAAAATGATTGGTGAAAATATACTTAAATTTTGTGATTTGGTACTGACCCAAACATTCATAGTATGTGGTGTGATCTTTGAACTATTTCTGCAACGGGTTAGTATTATAAACTGAACCGGTTTTTGTGAACATACAATCCCACAGTAAAACAAAAATTGAAAAGCGACTATTAGCTATTGTCAACAAACATATAACAAACACAGAATTCCGGGAAGAAATGTACTTATTCAAAATATGACACGAAGACAAAATAACAACATAGAACTATTGGATATAGTCGCTGTACAAAGAAAGACGAAAAAAAGAACAATAAAACAAAACAACCAAATAAGTTGCATGGAAAATAGTGATAAAAATGGACGAGTACAACGTTGACATGGGCGTACCTAGGAATAGTTGAAATACATCATTGGACACCTCTGTTTTTTATTTCAGTTGATTTTTTTTGGGAAATGCCGTTTAATCTATTTTTTGGTGGATAACAACGCAATCTATTACGCAACAAAAAAAGGGTTATTTAGCTATAAATGTTACTTTTTCTTTTCAGAAAATCTGTATCTGTATCAAAAATGGGGGTCCTGTACACGATTTCAAAGTTGACCCCATCAAACCCCTAGTTTGGTGTAATTGGTATAAAATGATATTGCCAGATAGTATTTTTAAACATACTGAACACTTATATTTCCGTTTTCTAATCCGATGCGTGGTTTTTTACGTATTTCGTTGTCACAATATAAAAACCTCATACCGTATACATTTGTTTACTGGCTGACTGGCATATCAAACCACAAGCTGAAACGCTGGACTTAAAAACGTACAATTTTGAGTGTGAGTTACCTTCAGGATATATGCAAGCTCAAACAAGTGATTTTTCGCAATTCGACACGGGTCTGTGTATTATTTTTTCATTTGATAAATACTGCCGACCACGGCACAATACATTTACTCATATTTTACAAGTTTAATATACGGAGGGAAAGCCGCGGGCCGACGGCAAATTAATACAATAAAGTGATCAAATATGTATGTACCTTACCTTTCAATAAAATTACATGACTAATTCTGGTAGCATCTGAAAGTTGCTATTGCTTTTTTTTAACTAATTCCCACCGTCACTTATCTGGATTTACTTCTGTCATAATTTTAAATAGCAGGTTACGTAAATAAATAAATAAATATATATATATATACAAAACTTGTAAGTTAAGTTCGATGGTATCGTCCCACCAGTTAAGACTGGATAAAGTGACTTTGAGGGCTCGGCTTTGGATATAACTTTTGAAAGAGCTACACTTGCACTGGACCACGCCTTCCTGTACACCTCGTGCCGTTGTAGGTTTGATTTTTTTCTTTTGGGTTGAAGTTTAAAGGCTTCATCAGTCAGGAGGGTGGCTCGAGCTTGGACAGCGGAGGTGGCACAGTGGCCTCTAGTCAAACTCTGATGTTAAAGCTGCAAAACAGTAGTAGTTATGCGGTTGTAAGCCTTTAAAAACAATAAGGAATTATATTTAATGTTACACTAACTTAACAGTAATAGCTGTTAACCATTAGACTTTCGCTGTTTGTGGTTAAGGTGGCTGCCTGCCTAAGCCACCGAGCGGTGTGTAGAGCTTTTGTCAGCACAAGCTAATTCGAAAATTCTCAACGTAGGTGAGTTATGTCTGCTTAGGAAAGGCATTCAAAGAACGTTACGCGCGTGTTTAATCTTTTTAAGACCTACACTATTATTTAAAGGTTTTTTATCGTGGCAGTAAAGGGCGAAAATGAGCGTTTTTTGCTGTTCTTTTAAGGCACGGAAATCTGGTTTACAATATTTGAAAAAAGTATGAGACATTATGTCATGAAATGATAATGTCACCACTGAATGTGTTATAGAGGAATGTTATCGGTGAGATAACTGCACGCCAATTCACTGACTTGCGCCTAGAGGCTACAATAAGACGTGATGCGCGTACTACGTCACTCTTACATATCCGCACTTCTTGGACTCTAAACGTGCAAAGTACGTCCACCTAGGCGACCGCCTTAATACTGTATGCTTGTCGTTTGTTACTTTTATAATTCGTAAACACTAACGTGTCTGTCTCGTCCCATGTGTTGCTTGATAGCTTACTTTCTGAAGGTAAACGTAGGCTTATGAAATCACCCTCCGTCTGTGTGACTGTATGTTTATGTATATTGTGAGCACGGCCGTAGAAAAACAGGTCTGGACACTCGCCTGGATATTTGACCCCCTTGTTGTTTGGCTGTAGTTCACCAAGTTACCGACAATATTGTGTTTTATTGGCGCTGCCGTTACGGCGGTCGGACTAAAACTCTGCCCATTTCATTTCCACTATGATAAACAATTTATCAAAACGTATTTTTTATCAATTTATGAAATACTTTCTTCGTTCACAAATTTAAGAAAAGGCTCCAGCAATCTTTATTTATTTTATAAATTTAACAATGGAATAAAGTGGACGGAGTTTGGGTCCGACCGCCTGGAAAACAGCGCCAAAAAATACGACATTCTCGGTAACTTGACGAACTACAGTTAAACAACAAGAGGGTCAAGCAAAATACATTGGTAGATAGGCGAGTGTCCAGACCTTGTTCTTCGAAGACCGTGATTGTGAGTGAATGTACACGTGTGTCTGTGTCCCCTTATAAAACTTTTGAACTCGTATATGGAATTTCATCAAACTCGGTACACATATATTATTTAGTAAGGATACTTGACTTTCAACTTTTTGATTTACGCCGTGTTCACATTTTAAAAATACGGATAGTTATATATTTCTGCTAATATAACATATAGCCTTTAAGGAAATATTTATACGAATTTCTTCAAACACGTTACACATAAAACACTTTGCAAGATGTATTTTGATCAAGACGTGTTCAATTTTTCACAATGGCAGCCATTTGAACATCCTATAGATCACATAGAATATCTTAAAAATTTACATTAAAATTTTATTAAACTCAGTAAACACGTAGTACTTAGTAAGATCACGTGACTTTTACGTATTTTGTTCATCCCGTGTTAATATTTTTTTTAATGGTAGCCTTTCAAATATTTTTTTTATCATACGGGATATTTTGGCAAACAGTTTTTATAAATTTAATCAGGTTCGGTAATCATACAGCTATAGATAAAGTATCATGATTCTCATGTTTTTCGTTCATGCCGTGTCATATTTTTACAGCGGTGGCAATTTGAAAATTCTTGAACACACGAGATGTCTTACAAACCGTAATACAGAATTTCATCAAGCATTGAATACTTATAATAGTACTTAGTAAGGTAAATTGACTTATATGTATTTCATTCATGCAGTGTTCATATGTTATTCATTTATTTATACGTTTATTCATTTAAGCATTTCGTGAACTCACGAGATATATTAAAAACCATACTGCTTATCAGAATGTCATCAAAACTGGTACTCACGTAGTTCTTAGCAAGGTGACTTGACTTTTATGTATTCTGTTCATGCCGTGTTTATATTTTTAAGGATGAACATTTGAACAGTTCTGATCATACCAGATGTACGCAGTTAAAAATATATTACTTCGTATGGCTTCTACGCTATTTTTTTTTCATGCCGTGTTCATATTTTTACAATGATAGCCATTCTAACACTTTTTTTGACCAAACTCAAAGGGGCGGCTAACTGTCAGCAAGACGTTCGCCTGATGTCCGAACTGTCCCTAAGTGTCTAGAACACGATAAAAGACAGCAGACATTTAACAGTATTTTTTTTTTTCACATAAACGTTAGTCGTCACGAAAAAGACATTGGCCAGCTGTCATTTTTAAAACACTTAAAAGACTTCCGCAACAATATTCTGGGCCGTTAACCGCGCGGTGGCTTTCTATAACCAGCAGTCATCTGTCGCAAAACAGATATCGGCTCACTGTCTTTATAAGGAAACTTAAAGGACATCTGGAAGAAGAAACTGGGCCATAAACGGCAAAGTATTTTGTCAGACAGTGGTTCTATCGCGGGGAAAAAAACTGGATCGTTGTATTTTTTAATGACAGTTAAAATATATCGTCAAGAAAATAATCTGCACCATTAACGGTGCAGAGTCCTTCAGTCAGACAGCAGTTATCTGTCGTGAAAATGATAGATAGCGGATGAATGTCGCGAAAAAGATACCAACCTGCTGTCTTTTTAAGGACATTAAAAAGATACCTCAGAAATAACGAACCAACATTGATTTGCTGTCTACATTGTTGTAGTTATGGCCTCGCTCTTTAGTATTGCAGTGGTTACGAAAAAAATTATTTTACGCAAATTAATACATACATCAAAAATTCATTCCAACTGTCATCGTTTGTATCAGAATTTTTCTGTTGCAATACACCAAACGGATTTTTTTAGATTTTTGCCCCCGAAATATCACATATTTTGTTCTCAAAATAAGACAAAATTAAGCAAAATAATGTTTTGCTATAAAACGGTACATTATTAAAAAAAAAACGCTGTGGCAAAATTGTGTATCGTATAACTGTACACAGTCTCAAATGTTGAAATAAATGAAAGATCATGACCTTAACAGCCGGTTCCTAAAAAAAGTTAATATCACATATTTGGTTTATTTCCTGGTATATATCTAGCACTTGGTAGTAGTTCAATGGTTATGGTGTAATAAACCACTAATCAATATAATAAGTAATCCCCGAATACACAAAATGTTTGAGAACTCATGCCAACAACATCCCGATGCCAGGAACAGTTATGTAACTGCTCGCATGTTTACAACTATCACCTGTAGATTTCAATAAGGTGGCGTTGGTATAGTGGTTAACACGACGGACAACGAATCAGAGAATCGTCAGTTCGAGCACAATACATTCCAAACCTAAAGACCCAATACATAGAGACATGCAAAATTCGCGTTATCACTTGGTATCAGACTAAACTTCACTTTCCTATACATAACAGAGCATAATCTGCGATTCAACTGGCCACGAACTTTAATGTGTTGTCATTTACGTGTGTTACGTCTTTACAGAGATTGGCCTCTCTACCGTCTAAGCATTCTCCGCGGCAAGTCACGACAATATCGGCCAGCGGGAGACGTCGAACGAGCCTATAGTCACTTGGAGTCTAGTCAACTGTCAGAAAACAACGCGAATTTTGCATGTCCCTACCAATACAGCATAATTACAGAAAGTGCACTGTAACATACATAAAACACATGAGAATACATCTTCAAAGTGCGCGTGAAATTCTTTGGGAATACATTTATGTTGATGTTGAACCATCGCCTACCATCCATCTTGGCGGCACTCAGACGTCAGTAGCCCACTATCTTTTCGACACTCAGCTGTCACTGACTCGCTGTCTTTTCAACATTTGGCCGTCATCAGCCCGTTGTATTTTCGACAGTCAGCCATCACTGACCTACTGTCTTTTTGACACTTAGCCATCACTGACTCGCTTTCCTTTCGACACTCTATCGTCACCGGTCCACTGTCTTTTCAACACTCAGCCCGCTGTCTTTTTGACACTCAGCCGTCACCAGCATGTTGTATTTTCGACATTTAGCCGTCACCAGCCTATTGTATTTTCGACACTAAGCCGTCGCCAGCCTATTGTATTTTCGACACTTAGGTCCGGTTTCACCAACCTTTGATAAGTATTTAACATCTGTTAAAGAGGACTAATAGAAGATTTTACACGTTAAATCTTCTGTTAGTCCTCTTTAACAAGTGTTACACGTTTAACAGAGCTTGGTGAAACCGGGCCTTAGCCTTCACCAGCCCGCTGTGTTTTAGACACTCGGCCTTCACCAGCCCGCTGTCTTTTTGACACTCAGCCGTCCCCAGCCCATTGTATTTTCTACACTTAGCCATTACTGGCCCGCTGTCTTTGTGGCACTGGCCCTCCATATTATTTGTTAACGGTAAGATGTCTATTTGAAATATTGCCAGTAGCGGTCCATTGTCTTTATGACATGACGGCTGAGTTTTAGCTACTGAATCAAAAACACATCGGCCCGTTACTGGCAAAATATATCGGGCCGCCATCTTGCATTCCGGCATGCAACTAGCAGCCCGTTTCTGGCCCGTACGTCCAGTGTTTGCTGGGGAGATATCGGAAACATAAGTTTTCAGACTTTTTTTACTCCGTGCACGCCCAGAACTTAGTAGTCTAACTTGACTTTTTTCTATGATATTAATTATGTTTTAATATAATCGGAATCGTAGCGAACATTATTTCTTATTCACATGAATTATTTGACGAAGCTATGCATGCATACGAATGTCAAAGCTTGACACACATGTGATAGTACTTAGTACAGCGACTTGTATATTCTAAAACCATAACCGTTTTTTTTAAATGTTGTTCCTATGAACTTAAATGTGTGTATATATATATATATATATATCTGTGAAGCAACATTTGTAAATTTCATTTCATTCTGTAAACAAATTTGTACTACATAAGGTTACGTGACTCGAATGATATTTGTTCATGTTGTTTTCAATAATGTAAGTCCCCCAATTCGAAGATATCAAGTAATGAGGACATTATTTTAATACTTATATATTTTGAGAACTGTTGAACCGATTGGAACCAAATTTAATTTTAGACACTTTAATATACAAACTTCTAACGAACTAGTCCAAATTGTTGTTGGTCTACCACGTTAGGCGATATTATATAAACAAATTATTCCAAATCTCCGTAATGGACATTTCTTTTTATGTTATTTGGCAGTTACATTAATTAAACTATACTAATTAGTTATTCCGGTGGCGTCTTGTTTTTTTTATGATTTATTGTTTTGGCGATGTTTCTTATAAATGTTTTACATTGCTAACAACATATGTTGTGAGTTAATGTATACTGTAGTATAAAACAATAATACTAATTTCGATTGCGTGTAGAGAACCTACATATGCGAATATATTTCAGGCAAAGGCGGCTTTTAGTAACCATACTACAAACGTATTTAAGCCATTTATAAATGTACAAAATTTACAAAAAAAACTCCAGGGGTTTTTAAGATCATTACTGACAACGTTATACAGCCTAATGGCGAAGCATATAATATTTTCCTAACATGCACAGTATCTTACATGAATGGCTATTGGAAACAATCATTATTCAAAGGGCTTTTAGAATATAACATTACGTTTACCACGTACTTTAAACTTTTTTTAAGCGTTATGTATGTTTGAGTTATTTCTTGCACGTAAAATACAGGGATACACTTGAAATTTCTGTGGCAGACGCATTTAATCATTTTCCTCGAATGTTGTGGCGGAAGCGCCGACTGATGTCAAATATGTTATTAATGAGGTGCAAAGCAGCGTTCATACGGATTTAACGGGATATGTAAATGGAAGAATCGTGAAAAATAGTCGGCTTGTTTGAAGATGGATGAACTGGGGACGGGGATAAAGTTGTCTTATGCAACCTGTCTACGTTCGCTGCTGATTTAATACTGTGCTATTCGTTCTTTCGCTTGTCTGCCAAATGAACTTCTAGAAATATCCGGCAAACACATTTCATATCCGATATGCAATCCAATTCACTTTTTTTAAAAGTGTATATTAAACTTTAGCTCTGCGCATTGTTGAATTAATAATTTTCAAACTTTCGTATATTTTTCGGTAGTATAATTTTTACTATATTTTAATTTAAATAACATTTACATATTGACAATGACCGTTTCAGATAAAATATTGTATAAACGCTTTCAATTTGTAACAGAATCTGATTTAAGCATTATCGAATGTACGATTAAAATTATTCGTCATCCTAAAAATGTTTGGAAACTGTGCAGTTCTCAATCTTTCGAGTAAGCAGTGCCATATATGGCAAACTACTGAGTGCGACACATTTACTTAAAATATACTTATTCGTTCCGATAAATCTCATGGGGATATAGCAGCTAACTTCGCTATCTTGAAGACAATGACGAAATGCTGTTGGCTTTGAATATTTGAGTTGGTGTTGACGCCAGATATATTACAGAGAAGAAAAATTGTTTACTGGGATAACATTTTCACTACTTGTGCTGAAATACGGGAAAAAAATAATTTCAGTTCTTGACTCGAAAACAGTATCTTCTTTTAACAATACCTCACAATAAATATCGGTAGGGCCTATAAAGAACGAGATGGTTTAGTGTGTATATAATTGCGACAGCAAATCATTTCTCGGTGCCTAGGAAAAGCAGTTATCGACTACAACAAAATAATCTAGTAACATACCACATTTATGTGTTGGCCCTATAGAATAGCTGTGATATCATTTTCTAAATATTAATGGTAACATCATTAAATGTGTTAAGAGAACAATTGTATTCATGCTGAATTTGCCAAACGTGTGTAGTAACAACGCAAAATGTTTCTCTAATTACATTCGAATGAAATGGATAGAAAAATCACAGTTGTTTCGCGGAAAGTTTGTATTTCTTATTCTTCTCTTTAATTCCGAAACTTACGTGTATCATACACTGTGGGCGTTCGGGTAACGAGTACTTATAAAAAGCACGTAAGTTCGCAGGTATGAGCAATGTGCTCAAGGGACCAATATAGCGTAAAAATTCACGCTCCAGAGGCAATTACAGTTCTTTATGTACGTACGAGAATGTTTGCCAAGCCTACATCTAATATATATATATATATATATATAGAGCCACGTTAATGGTATTTGTTGCTATGCCTACGTGATAAGATGACTTAAAAACATAGTTACTACAATGAAGTAACACTAGGCAATATTTAAATCACGTCATTGACAATGACGGGTCGGGAGACAGTTAGCAAAGTTCTTATTAATTAAAAATAATTAAGCTGTTTGGTACGCTACACGAACATTTTCGAAATAATAATGTGGAGAAACTACATTAGTGATCGGAAATTTTAAAGTATTTTACTAAACACATGTAATATGGTAATATTCATTTCAAGGAAAATTTCATGACAATGGCATATTATTATTTTTTTACTATCATTATTAAGAGTAAAAAGAGACTGTTCCTTTAATAGCTGGACTGGTGTCTAATGAGTGAAATGGTTTCTAAATTCAAAATCTGGCCAATCATTTTCCATTCAGTAGCCTCCTAAGTTATTAACGCTCTTCTGAGGAACATAAAAACTCTAATAAAATAAAATATATCAAATTTCATAAAAACATTTTTTTTCGAATCTAGGTCATTTGATTTAAACAAATCATAAAAATAAATATTATTTTCCATTCGTTGTTGTATTAGTTGAATTTTATTTGTAATAATTGTAAATTAATTTCAAATAACTCAAATACATTATTTAAGCTTTACCTAAGTATATTTTACAAGGCTTTTGGTCGACGTCATTTATTGCGTGTTTGGTAGTATTTTAGTCAACTATCGCGCTCTAATAGGCACGTGCACACATCATTATACAACGAAGTGGAATATTCCCAAAATACAAATAACTCACCATGTTTGCATAAGACTATGATGAGCCCAAGTGGTGTCACTAATTTGGTGTGGCTAGTAGGTAATTATGAGCGAAATAGGAAAGATTCAATAAAGAAGGAAAATAGAAATAAATATTCATTGTGTACGCGGTGGATACATTTATGACGGGATGAGCGAATATGTATATGTGTAGTTGTGCTGCTGTCAACACCAAAATACCTCGTCGAAGATACGTATTTTCGGGAAGTAGAACTCGTAGTTGAGACAAAGTATATGGCGGCCACAACCAAGTAATATAGGTGGGTAGGAAGGTAGTTATGAAACCTGTTAGGATGGCCGGAGTTGGGAATAGAACGTGGCTCCTCTAGAATGCGAGTCAACGTGTTACCATTGCACCATCGAGCTCGGTCCCGAGTAATGTAAGGAGGTGATTAATTTCAAGAAATACTAAGTGACAGAAATAGTAATATTTTATACAATTTACTTAAAACATTTCTAATTTTTGAGATTTATGAGGCTTTATTGTTGCTTTTGAAATCATGAAATTCCTGTATCCTTTATCTGCTGAAAAAATTTATTTAAATATTTCGTTTTATGCACTTAGCTATATTTAGCTACAAACGCCGGCTAACCGGCCAGCACTATTTTACATTACGTCGTCGTAAGCTCGACTATGCCAAATAAGTCTACTCAGTTAATTTATTTCGTACTTTAAATAAAATTTACGAAATATGCCATTACAAAACAATAAAATTTATTAACGTGAGCAAATGAGTAAGTGTGAATAATTTTCAGAATAATTTGTATTACTCATTAAAGACGTGTACAATATTTGAACCAAACCGAAAATCACTGATAACTGTTAAATTGATTTTGACACGTGTCAAACATCCCCTTGTGGAAAGTAACTACAAAAATTATAGTTACCACAAAAGAAAATATCAGTTTTCCTTAGTCTCTGTAACTAAAAACTTAGTAACAATTTTTAAAGGAGAGCAGATAAATTAAATTAGTAAGTGCGAAAGAAATTATTTTAAGAAATTATAAAAAGGAAACTTTGAAGACATGTACCTCTTTGTTCTCGGAACTTGTATAAATACAATGAATAAATTTATTAAATCGTATATCTTCATAAATATATGCTCAATCCCGGATGGGGTTCAGTTAAATTTTGTTTCCGTTAAAATTTATACAAATATATAAATTGCCCACCAATTCGATAATAATTTGTATAATTTCATTTAACAATTAGATTTTTGTGTCTGTGTTTTATATATTCATTTTATTTAATATTAATGAAATGCTTGAATAACCTCCAAACTTAAAGAAGCGGGTAATGTAAAATTAAGTAAATATTTCTTGTTTTATATTGCAGTTCTCTCCATGTGATAACACTCCCTATAATACACATGTTTACTAATTATCCACGTCCCTATACAGAAACTAACCGTGCTTTAAAGATGAAACACAAATATCCGTTCATCACATGTACTGTAGGTACGAAGAAGATTAGACAGCTTAGGGAGTGTACAAAATACAACTTGTAGAGTACAAAATATATATTACTGAACCATTATTTATGACGGCGAAACTTGCTGAGAGCAAGTGGCTTAGACTATGATCCTCATGCATCCCTTCTGCTATTTGCGTATTTATTCAGTCGTGTTTTTACATTGTAAAAAATATGTCATGCAGTTACTGAGAGACTCAAGTGTCTGGTAATGAAATCAGGATGAACGTATTGGAGATTTTTCCTGTGGTAGTAATTCCTAAGCACTGCTTGGCAATACGCCGCTTTTATGTAAAATAGCAGCCATATTGGATTTATTGGTCTCTGTTCCTTTCTGATTGTAAAAATTTGGTATTGCAGCACTAACGAACATAATTTGTCAATGAGATGAGATAGGAACTCCGCTCTTCATAATCTAGAACAAAAAAAAGTAAAAATTAATAAGTTACGTTTGTACTATATACACAATTAAATATGTTACATTACAACAATAGGACCATAAGAAAAACACATTATATTTTATAACAACCGTACGAAACTCATACAAAAATAAATTCTATGATATTAAATCAACAGTGGTGACTGTGGTTACCTAATAACACGTATTTTTCACAAATTAATATGTTAATTAGCCACAAATGTCAGCAAGGAGTATAAGTAACTTAGTATTGAGTTAGAATCTCACGCTTCTGTTACATAGACTCCTAGGAAGGATAGCAGTAAATTGTTACAAGTTGTTACAGGTAGTCGAGTTAAGACCATACCAACGCGATCTTGAAAAATGCTTGCAAAGTAATCAGTTACTACTTCCAGAAGTGAACAACAGATAGCTTCAATTCTTTCCAAGTCAGTAGCCACTGAACTATCCAGACCCTCCCATACATTCGTGTTTTAATGATCGTGGATTATTTTGTTGCATGCCATACTTATTAACAATTAAAAGCAAGGCTTTAGAGACCTGATAGATCTGAAAGAGAGGTAATGTAGTTGTAGTCCCTACTCGAAGTTTTAGGCTTTGGGAAGCGTGTTAAGACATGCAAGAGTAGGGATTGACGAAGCAGTTTGACGTGAGGGGAAATGTTTGAGAGGCAGGGCACGATGTAAAAATCTGCTACGCGATCGCTAAGGGGGCGGGAGGTGGCGATGTTTGCAGGATTTGTCCGCTTCATGTCGTCCCGGTCCTCGAGGGGTTTAAGTGCCATACGACTGTTTTCCCACGGAACCTCCCCCCTCCCTACATTTCCCCCGCCCTTTTTCTGTCTGTCGCAGGAAATCCCCCTTCATTATCCCGCGCACGAGCTCTCTCCCCTCGCTCATTGCCGGCAGAGAAAACACTTTGGCAGCCTAGCAAGACGAGATCCACCCGCATCGGCGAACTAAGTAAGTGGGCTTTGTGTCTCGTCGAATGCGAGGACATTAGAGACAGTGACACCAACTTAACACAATCACATGAACCGGGAGAGGATTCGACCATGACCTTTATTAAGAAAACATCCCAGAATTCGCCTGCAACAACGTCTGGAAACCATGGAAAACCGAAATCAGGGTGGCCGGAGACGGAAATCGAACCAGGATCCTCCCGAATGCGGGTCCAACACGTTACCGCTGCACCACCTGAGACTGTTCGGCAAACTGGAGCTCCGGTTTGTGCATTCCGTAACCGTAACACCCTGGTTGCCTCCCAAGATAGCTGACCTTCACTAAGTTCAATTGGTAAAATTCTTGTGGCACGGAATACAAATGGGAGTGGTTTGAACTGCCGAAGTGACGACAGTCATAAGAACTTTAAAGGGTTGTTGAAATGGAGTAAAGGATCATCCACAATTGAATCGATGCAATAAATTGGGTGCCAGAAACAAGGAATGTATTGAGAAGCCCCCATAGTCAGCGGAAACATATACCTCTTCGCTCTCCTCATGTATGAGACTTCAAACTCGGACAATATAGGCATTCATATTATGAATTTCTAGCACAGAGTTGTTTAGTGCGAGAAATATCGCAAACGGTATGAGCATTTTAAGACAGCTTTATGTGTAAAGTTCAATGGTGCCAGACACCGACCATTTCAACTGTTGCAATCAATATTTTTGAAGGAATAGCGGAGCCCATTTTCAGTAGTCTAAGTTAGAGTCGTTTTATACAAAATGTACAGAAAAGTGATTCTCACAATTAAAACACTATTTATAACGGAATTACCAGAAATCGAACAAGTTTTACACTTAAAAGCAACGTTATATGAAAATAAATTGATACGTTTTACTGTAAATAACAAAGTAACAAAAAAAAAAGCTATCACAGGACGGGAAGTTTGATACCTATGAGTATGAAGCGAAGATATTATGTTGAGCCCTGGTAAAGGGTGATATGAGGTGAGGGTAGAGCAAGCTGGAATGAAGGAGTGGGGGAACCAGAAGCTCCCAGAGGAAATTCGCCGACCAACAACATCGTCAAGTAAAATTCTACTTGAGGTAAAACTGTTTGAGTAAGAAAAGAAAACTGTGTATCTAGAAGGTCGAGTACGTCGTAGAAATGCTTCTCTACAATTGTCTCCGACATTTCACGGATGGATAAGTACTTCTGATATCCTTGAAACACGAACAATTATTTCATCTGACTGCTTACATTTTTGACATGTGTATCATACACAAAAATATGATGATCACTGTAAAGTGAACACATTACAAAAATAAGTAGGACATAGCTTTCCTCGATAGCAATATCATGAGAAGGAATCATTGTTGAAGGAACAGAAAAAAAAAAGAAAGAAGAAACCGACCTATAGTTAGACCATCCCAACATTCGCCTGGAGTGGTTTCGGAAATCATTGAAGTTCAAAACATTGGTGACCGGTTTTGGTACATAATTATCAATGCTCTGTTATTTTTTCCCATTTTCATTCAATCAATATACTTATTTCTAACGCTATGACCGTGGGACTTGCAAGTTCCATCGTCTATATTTAATCTCTTTTAAAAGTTGACATCTGAGTAAGGAAAAAAATAGTACTTGGGGTTGGTGCCCGTTTGGAAGTGCTTTAAGGGCGCCGCCTACCACGCACTTAAAATGCGTTACAGTATGTTCGTAAATACATTTTTATGAAACTATTCCATATGTACCCACTGTGTCTATGTACGAAAAGAAAATACACTATAAGGGCGCGGTCTACCGCAATTTTCATCATCGTTATTTTATTTTGTATTTGTACCAGATATTTTTTTCTTGTTTTAGACACAAAATGTGACTAAATTTGGCTCTTATGAAATTTTTTTTATCTCTCATAGTTTTCGCATAATGGCTTGTTAAAGTCATATTTTGCATTTTTCTGTTTTAACGACTACACTAAAACCAACTGATATACCAAACTCAAAAAAAATCACAGTGGATAAAGACATTACAGGCTACAATGACATTCTCATAAAATTAAGGAATAAACATTATTTGTATTTTAAAAAAAATATTGAACTTTTTAAATTTTTATTTTCAGTTTCAGCAATTTTTTAAAATGCAAATAATTTATATTCTTAAATTTCATGAGCATGTCATTGTAGCTTGCAATGTCTTTATCCACTGTGATTTTTTTGAGTTTGGTACATCAGTTGGTTTTAGTGTAGTCGTTAAAACGGAAACATGCAAAAATATGACTAACAAGCCATTACGCGAAAACTATGAGAAATAAAAAAATTTCACATGAGTCGAATTTAGTCACATTTTGTGTCTAAAATAAGAAAAAAAATCTGGTACAAATAAAAAAAAAATGGCGATGAAAATTGCACTGTGACGCCAATGTAATTTCAAAGCATCACAAAAATTGTAAAAATTATTTCGGAGTCCCTTAAAATTGTTAATAACAGCTTTCTCAACATTAGAAAATCTACTACCCACGTTATTCGTGTGAAACTACTCTAGAGATATGCAATGAACTTTGCTTAAAACTCTCCACCAGTAAAAAGATGGAATCACCACTGAAGGTGTCATGCACTAGAGGCGACACCGCAACAAATGAGCTGGTCAACATCGCCCTTATCGCAGTGCCTCACTCACACAAACACACAGCCAATAGGTGGGAACCTTGTAAAGAGTCCACTGCGCAATGAATTGCTTATATCAACATTTATGCCTAGCTAAATTTGCTTCCCGTGTGTCTATTACCCCAGGAACACAAATTTTACTGGTCTCTGTATTCCTAATTTCTAACATCTCACTAACATATATATAATAGAGAACAATACAGGACAGGCCTATCAATTATCACTAAATAATAGCGACATTCGTACCAACACCACTGAAAGAACCTGGAGGTTGAAACATTAAAGCGCGAAGTTCAAATGTATTATACATCCGCCTGAATACTATATCTTTCGAAAAACCAAGGTTGAGAAAAAAAAAGCGATAAAAGAAAAAAAAGCCGAGTTTGGCTGAAGTCTAAATGCATATACACAAAGTATTTGTAAGATTATTGAAATGTAGGGAAATTATTATGTGAAGTATTGTGGACATACGTCACTGCAGTGTCGTCTCATTCGACATAGCATTGCAGTGCAGGCGTATATCCACGATATTCCACTAAATGCAAGTATAGAAAAAATAAATCATGAAAAAAAGTTATGGATTATGTCAAAGCACTAAAAATTATAGAAAAATAAATATTCTAAACGAATAGCAAAAGAAAGAAAACCAATACTCGGGACACCACAAAGAGAGCACGACAATTACTGAGCCGAAGACAATGTTACACGATAGACAAGGCGAGACAACAGTAACGTCACAAGCACAAGACAATGAGTAAAGAGAGCACCACTTGTAGATTTTCTTGGAGAAGTTTGTCGCGATGTTTGAGGAGCTGGTATCTGCTCCCATATTTAGGCAGACTAAGGGTGAAAACTGGAACATTTATACAGTATGGTACATGCAAAGCGACGCTAGGTGCAGCACCGTCGCGCCATGCAGACGGCCGGAATGGTGATTGAAATGTATTTTTCGTATGCGTGGCAGTGGAAACGCGAGTTTATTTTCATTTTTAAGGGCTCGTGTGAATGTAATTCAGTGTGTAGTTTACGTATATAAAACGATTATTGATACAGATTAACTATCTGACGTGAAAAACATATAATGCATTGTTTAAAGCATCCCATAATACACATTTCAGTGTGTATTAGAAGCGACGCGAGATAAAGCTGCGTCGAGAATGTGTGTCAGTAAAAATTTTCGCTATGTCAAAAATGTAAATTACAAAAAAATTGAAATATAAACTTTTTGATAAAATATAAAATCGATTAAAATTTGTTTACACAAAAACTATTTGTTCAGAATGCTTATAGGTTAAAGAATGTTTACATGTCGCTTATACCTAGTTAGTTCATACTTCATACGGTTAAATAGTACCATTATTTTAAGCAATCCTTCACATCAAATACGGAAAATATGAATTTGTAATTTTTACTTTACGAATCGTTTAGCGACTCATTTCTGCAAACATAGCTATGGGACGTTTTTTATTACATATTTTGTAGAAAAGTATTAACCTTTAAAAAATAAACAGAAAGACGCGAAAATTATTTTAAATAAAACTGTATGCTAAGTACACAATTTTAACACTTACAACTACAGTGACATGTCTACGTCCTCCAATTTCAACAATATTAGAATTCAGTAAATGGACGAGGCTAGGCCTATCATTCATAGTTCTTAAATTTTGTTATCAGCGATAATGAAATCGTGTTGAATGATAATTAATACAATTGAAAAATTGGTTACAAAGAGCTTATACAGAATTAATGTAAAGATAATAATTAATACAATTAGTTAGGCAGAAGTTGCGATGTGCAAAAATTACAACACAACGTAACGATGTTTTTACGATGTTACCTCTTGGCTCTGTATATAAACACGTAGAAACATATTTTCAGTAAAATTCTTTTGTTTTTACTGTGGAGAACCGTACTTTGCCACCTACTTAGTGTTTATTTATCGACATTAAATTTCTTTGCTACGCACGTGAACAACAGGGCGTCTGTAGTCGGTATCGCCACTCTGTAGACTGGATTTAGTTTCTTGGACATACTCCATTGCAAATGAATATCTGTCACAGAAAACTAACCAAATAATAGAAAACCATAAATAAGCAGAGTATGCTTTACACAGCAAGTAACATACACAACAAGAAATTCCAAAATGGAATCGGGTCAAGTGAAACAAGGGACAAACAGTTAATAAATTAAAAAATAAATACAAATAAAAATAAAAAACAAAAAACCAAGAAACATGCGACACAACGATGAGACGAAACAAAAACCCAGTAGATAGCAGATTTCTGTTCGTGTCTGATATCTACTGCGTTTTTGTTTCGTCTCATCGTTGTGTCGCATGTTTCTTGGTTTCTTGTATTTTTTATTTTTATTTGTTATTATTTTCATTTATTAACTGTTTGTCCCTTGTTTCACTTGACCCGATTCCATTTTGGAATTTCTTGTTGTGTATGTTACGTGCTGTGTAAAGCATACTCTGCTTATTTATGGTTTTCTATTATTTGGTTAGTTTTCTGTGACAGACATTCATTTGCAATGGAGTATGTCCAAGAAACTAAATCCAGTCATGCACTCCCATTGCACAGTTCTTTCAAAGATCATACCTTTCTGTAGGTTCAGAAGTTCACCACCAGATGTCAGCCACTTAGCTTTGTATCTCGCGTAGGTCGACCGTGTACCTTGCAATGGGTATCTTGCACGGCGACTGTCTCATATTTGGAGATGGTGGAAAATCTAGAGAATTTTATCTGCCTGTGCATTCTCCAAATCAGTGTTGCGTCTTACGTCTAGTATGATTGGACGACGGTTGTTGTGGCACGGTTAGCTGTTCACAGAGGAATTACAGATGTTATGCTCAGTCGCAGCGCACCAGACATACCACTGGTCCAGTCAAATATACAGGGACTCGCCAGCGTCTGAAGTGAATACACTACGTTGAAGCCTAGCAATCAGTCTACTTTTCCTGCGATAAATCATAACCCCTATTCACATTAGTTTCATATCATATATAAGTGTGTATATATAATATGTTCACAATATATACTTATAAGCCTACTTTCCGAAGGAAAAAGTAAGATGAGATCACCTCCTTTCAGTGTGTCCGTGTGTGTCTGTGTGCATGTGTGTGAATGTGTGTGTCCACCTAAAAACTTGAGAACCAGTGGACCGAATTTCATCAAACTTTGTACTCATATAGTACTTTGCGAGCTGACTTGACTTTTATATATTTCGTTTACGCCCTGATCATATTTCCAAAATGTCGGCCATTTTAACGTTTTTAGATATATCTAAGGAACCGTAATTTAGATATTCGTCAAACTTGGTACACATATACTACATACAAAGCTAACGTGACATTTGTGTATTTCATTCATCCCGTGTTCATATTTTGAAAATGGCGGCCATATTTATATTTCTAGCGTAGTAATACATATATTAGGAAATAATTTTCTGAATTTCATCAAACTTGGTTCACATATACTGCATACAAAATTGAGTTGACTCTTGTGTTTATTATTCATCCTGTGTTCATATTTTCAAAACTGCGGACATTTTAATATTTGTAGCATAGTAACACATATCTTAGGAAATATTTTTTCTGAATTTTATAAAACTTGATACACATATTCTGCACACAAAGTTGATTCGACTTTTGTGTTATTGCGTTCTTGCTGTGTTCATAATTTTATAATGGTAGCCTTTTTGCATAGTGACTTGACTGATGAAATATTTTCAGGAATTTTACCAAACGTGATACACATACTACATACAAAGCTGACTTTACTTTTGTGTATGTCGTTAATCCTTTTGTAATATTTTGAAAACGGCAGCTATTTGTTGTTCATATGATAAAAAGACTTCTCAGAAAATGTTTTCCCCAATTTTATTAAACTGGTTACGCGTATATTGCTTACTAAGTTGAATTATCTTCTGCATATTTCGTGTTTCATACGTCTAAATCACTATTATTATTTAATATTCCCAGATTACCTAAACGATTTTAAATTTCAGGGTTAATTTACACCGACTTTGAGGAAAGTAGGTTAATCAGTTATGCTAGTAACTTTCTTCTTTTATTTTATTTTTAATTGGGTGAGTGTAATAGAAATTTCCAACAGTAATTTATGACTACTATCCGACCAATGTTCGGCCAATGTGGATATCTGTTTTATGTCTTTCATGATATTATTTTTTTAATCTTTTATACCCGAGTTTGTTTTACCAATATGGTTAGCTTATATTTGTGAAACTGCTTTGTTACAGTGCTACAAAATTCTTTTAAGCATCTGAGATTTTCCTCATGGGCAAAGATACTTTCGTCAGAGTGTAGTCCCACCTACAGTTTGGGCTTGGTCTTTGTAATTGAATATTACTCGTTTGAGGACTAGAAGAAGGAATAGGAAAGAACGACGCATTGCGCCTCATCGGTGGTTGCCGTATAACTTTATGGCGAAACATTAAAGAAATAAGTTTTATTATACACGCCTATACATTTTCGTATTAAGATTTTGCACTAAGAGTTTTATGCTTAAGGAGGACCGCAAAAACACTCACTTTAGTAATTTTCGACAATGAGAAAACAACTCTGGTGTTCCTGAAATTAGTATAGACATGTGTAACAATCTTCGAAAGATATTAAAGTTCGTAAATTTTCGCGGTTGTGTATTGGCTTCTGGGTTTGCCGCGTCGTTGCCGAATTTCTCTGTTGGGACGTGTCTACAACCTAGAATCTATCGAAAGATATTCCAATGCCGACATTACACACACACCTCGAGCAGTTGCCGAATGAACGTGTACCGGCCGAAGCTCTGCACCCGCTCGTCGGCCTGGGCTGACAGTGTTTAGACCACCTCAATATAGAACGCCTTGTAGGGTTCGTGGTGGCCGAGTGATCAGATCATTTGACTCCTACCAAGGAGATCCGGTTTCGATTCCCCGCGGGGTCGATCCCTGGATTTTCGCATGTGGGAATCATGCCGGACGATGCCGTTGGCTGGGCGGTTTTCTCGGGGTTCTCTCATTTCCCCCGCACTTTCATTGCGGCACTGTTCCATACTCACATCGCGTCACCCCTCGTCAGCGCTGCTGAAGACCTCGATGTTAAGCGCAGACCAAAATATCTCACTCACTAGACCGCCGCGCCTGGTGCGCACACTTCTCTGCCCGGCCCGACTACAGAAGAAGCACCTGTGCGACGCGGTGTCTGCTCGTCATCTGCCAGGGAAAGATGGTAGGTATATGCTTCGTGACGAGGCAGCGGCCGTCATGACCAAGTGATGGTTTCTCGCCAGGCAACAATCGCCGACGAGGGCAGCCCCCGGAGGTCCGCACTCTTACGCAAGAGGGACGGAGACGGAGGGCGAGATTATCGAGTTACGCCCCGGGCGCGGACGGCAATCGAGTTAAAGACTGGCGCGAGCGGGCAAGAGGACGTCCGGCCGAAGAGTTGGGAGGGGTGAGGCGGGCGCAAACCTCGTTAGCGTCCGGCTGCCATTAGAGGTCCCAAGGAGCTGTCACGGGATCTAATGCATATCTAATGGCGCGCGTAGATTCCAGGCCGGACGAGGGTTTAAGCGGGAGTTGGCCGGAGAAGGGAGTTGGAGGTTGTTGCGAAGGTGACCGGCTTGCTGACGGGCATTGCGGCCGACAAGCTGCCACGGCGACCCGCGCGACTCATAGGGATGTGCGTCGCGTCCTTGATTAAGGAGGGAAGTGGCGACGAAGCACCCTGCTCCGCTTAACGCGTTAGCGGAAGGTCCACCGAACACGTCCTAGCACTCTCTAGCATCACATCCCATCTTTTCAACCTTACATGGCCGGGAAGGCTTATCTCGGGGATACTCTGCTATTTCAAAATAAAAAATAATAATACGAATAAAGCACTGACGGTGTTATTTTATACAGTTGGTTACCGAATTGAATGTCGGAATTTGGAGAAACAATCTTTGCGTCTTGAGGAACAAGAAATGTTACTGTACTGTACTACAGATCACAAGACGTACACTGCATACCGTGCGGGCTGGCACTGTGGAATGTTTCATCGTACATTGTGTACCGTCCAGTTAAATACAACTCGTCTTATATGTAGCTGCGATGCATTCCACACCAATATGATCCCACTCACCCGCTATGTCATGTACCGTGAACTGTTATGCAGAAACGGTGCATTTTCCGACCTGTCTACGTATACAATTTTTTTCTTCTTCTTCATGTGAGGAATGCTCCTACAAAATATTTCCTTTCAATTTTCTCATCCCCACTCAGGTATAAAACGTTTGAACGGTTTTCAATAATTCGGTTTTTTTGTTTACTTTTACAATCGAGTTCATGCATTTTTACCACCTGTACTTTCCAGAAGTACCACATCGTCCTTCGACAATTTTTTATTTTAGTAAACAACTAAATTTTTTATATTAACTAATTTTCGAAAGGGAGGTTTGTATTATTTTTTGTTTTGTATTGTAACATTTATATTTACACGATTTAATAAGTTATTTAACGATATATTTCACTTTCTTGTCTCATACCCCATTCAGGCATCCATCACATTGCTTACAATAACTCACTAATACGTTTTTTTTCTAAACGTTGTATTTGCATGAAATTTAAAATGATTTGAAATGTCGGTCATACTAATAACAGTAAAGACAAAACACGAACACAGCAAATACGATTTTTCTTCTGGACACTTTGGCATAGTAATTCGGTAAAATATAAAATCGTGAAAATTACAGCTAACGTTGCTGTGCATGTAAATTGTATTTCATTGGTCCACGTCACCAGCCTGTATGAAAACTTGAACATTTGGCTTCCTTCCTGTCGAAATGTACAAATTCGTACCATGCTGTTCGGAACGTAATATGGCTTTGTATGAATGGTATATTAAAGCTTAGGCAGACAATTTAATACCAGAAGTATAGGATATGTATAATATATACATATCCAAAAAGTAACAAATACTACACTGTTCCCGAAATGAAAGGCACCAAGGCACGGTAGGTCATAGTGATGCAAACAAATGACCTTATATGATTTTACACAAAGTTCGGAGGAAATTATACACTGCATAAGTAGTTGCCAAAGAGAAAATGATGAAATCGATAACGCAGCATGCAAAGATTGTGCCGTTAGCCAACTATGTCGAGTGCTTTCAAGTTATGCAGAATGTTATTGTTGCGAAACACATCATTAACCTAATGGGAACTAAGCATTAGATTTACGTCTTAAGGACTCTGCCTACCTCAGAGCTTTCGGCGGCAGCAAGGATAGGGCGTTACAGGTTATATTATATTCCTAAATATCTCAGTCACTTTCAAACCTACATATATGCCACCACTGACTTTTTTGTTCAGTACGATACGGCCCACACTTCTACGGAATCTTTTAGCAAGTTATATCAATACCCTGAAAACTATGAGCAAATAAGTGTTTTCATGCCGATTAAACACCCGACACCCTGTATTCATAAAATTATTTTCACATTTTCGTTTACGTCGCAGTATTTTCCTCTTATCAATCCAGAAAATGGTTTTTATCTGAAAGCGATATCTCAAAGGGTGACAGAGCTACAAGGAATTTAGTTTAACTTGTAAATCCCTATCCTTGCTCCCGCCGCGCTGCGAGGTAGGCAGAAGCCTTAAGACAGGCAGTCCAGTTGTAGACAATATCACTACTCATCGTGAAGTAAAGTGAATAGATTTTGGTCAGCACTTAACATCTAGGTCCTTAGCGCTGGTGAGGGGTGACATGATATAAGAATGAAGTGGCAGGGGAAAAGGAAGATCCCGAGAAAACCCACCGACCAGCGGCATCGTCCGACACGATTCCCACATGCGAAAATCTGGGGACCGACACCGATGGGAATCGAGCCCGGATAGCCTCGGTGAAAGGCCAACATTACTGGTCGTGTAGACTTGCCATTATTATGAGGATCTGCTGTTCCTTCAGATTAGTGATAATTAAATTCAAACTGCTTCTCAGGTCTACATGTTTTTTATGTATTGTAGTGTCACATAACCTAACTTGCTGCACTATTTTGAATTTGTTAACATTCTGTTCATATGAACACTAACAGATTTCACGCCGTAAACTTTGCTAGCAGTTTGTGAGTTTGTGCAAGTGATTATCCAAAAATTTAAATGTGGTTAACTTAGTTGTGTTCGAAGCTGTGATTTTGGTGTTCAGATATTTGGCTGCTTTTGGTTTAAAAAAATTACATTATTGAACATGCCTGTTGTAGGGAGGGAAAATAAATGTTTGTATTTTTCACAGTTAACTTTGAATATCTTGAGTTAAGGCGCCGTGAAATGAATTTAATGACAGGGTTCTTACACATACCTGTCAAATAAAATTCAAGGACTAACGACTTGTCAATAACTATGCAGTGCCGCTTCAGGGACCACGATAGCAAAAACTTCCCTGGCAGCAAAAATTCTGGCATTAAAATTCTCGTATTAGGCTTAGATTACATAAAAAAAAAATGCCTCAACAATTTCTACATTACCAAACAATTACACATATACAATATTATTAAATTAAATGATAGTACCAGTAGTTTTATTGGCATGGACGAGGAACACATCAAACATATGACTGGTTTAAAAGGCAAAAATATTGTATGCATTCTTCTTTAATGCAGTTACGCTGACTTTATACTGTACAATGTGCTTGTAACAGATAATGTGCACCTGATAATGCCTCATTGTTCATTATCGCAATCTGGGGTTGCTTATGACATGGGATAACTTAAGAATGTGTTTAGGAAGTTTTATTTTGTATAATGGGGCTAGGTAAGAAAATTTTTCTTACACAACATTCGTGAGTATGTAGGTCGTGGTATAAAATATAAAAATGTTTAATGTTTCTGAAAAATATATTTGGGATAACAGGTAGGCTATGGCTGTAGACATGCCAGGCATGTACGAAAATAACTTCCCCAACTTTAGACCTGCCCTCTTTGCCATAGCTTTCAATTATAGAAATCTTAAATTACAAAAGTTAGAAAAAAACATGCTATAGGCCTACTTTGAACAGCAAACAACAGTAACTTATTTTATTACATTTTAATAAAATGAACTATTATAGAAGATTTGATGCAAATAAAGGTTCGTGTCAACATCGCAATATGAATATAATACAATATCATTTAATTAGAATTAGAATTAGATTTTGAGTTTGGAATGCAAATTTATTTACGTTCAAGAACAGGTTTAGTATACAGGTATATGGCCTTAGCGTTTAAGTGTTTGTAAAATGTATAAAATATGCCAATCTTAAGCCGCATTAAATAAAAAACAATCAGCATAGCAAAAATAGGAACAAACTATATGTGCAACCAGGCCTCATTGAAAAGATCTTCGCCACAGTACACAGAGTGTCATAGAATCATTCACATCTCGGCTCGCAGCTTTCAACCCTTTCAGTCGTGCGTTTTCAGATTTCGGGACAGTAAAAATTAGTTTCGATGCTGAATTTATGCTTGCATTTGAGCATCTTCGCACAAAACACGACTTAGTACTCCGGCATTCTGCCAACATTTAGTGTATTAGCCGACAGTCGTACTCGCGTATTGGCTTCGCTTACTGCTTGTTTCTTGTTTACGGGCTGATGACACAGCGGCGGCCATGATGTGACGTAGGTTTTCGCGGACGTTTTAAATGTACGATTTTTAAAAATTTGTTGTTACCTCAATTCAACTCCAAATTTTAAAAAAAAGTTCACCTCCCATCGGGTAGTTTTTCACGCATAAAACATACATGTTCTCAGTAAAATTTATGAGAGAACCCCATTATATAGGCTAACATGCTTAGAAATCGACTTAATATATTTATCTCTAGGACACGCATACATATCTACCATACCGTTTCAATACAACGACTTAATTACGACACTACACACGTTTATGACTTTTTTTAAATTCAGGTAAAATCGAATGTATAACATGCTATAGTCACATATATAATTTGTCTAAACAAGTACATTTTTTAGTTCGATAATTCTTTACACGTTAAACATAAGGTCAAATTTTCTTAAACCTACTTTATTAATTCAAATTTTGACATATTTATACATGCAAAACATCAGAAACCTTGCAAAATATACATTGTTTGTTTAATATACTTATAAGTGACTTGTTTTAATTATAATACAATAAAAACTTTATTTAAAAAAGTACGCCATTTTTTGTTCTTACTCCAAAAAAGTTAATATTTTCCCATATTTGTGAAATTAACATTTGCAGCTCCGTAAGAAATAGTCGCAATGCACATAGACAGCCCCATCATAGATATAATATGGTTTAAAAAAATACTAATGTACAGGATGTCCAGAAACAAACGCATAATAATAACACCATAAGACTCCTGGGCTAAATTGGAGACGAAAATGCTAGTGGCAAAATGCTGTACGACGCCATTTTACGTGCACAATGTGGCAACACTACACTGAATTAGTCCCCTCTTGCGCTCCACGTTCAGGCATTATTTTATGTATGTTACTTCAAGTAAACGTAGAATCATGCCTGGACTGCTCAAGATTTTAACCTGCACTAATATAATGCAGGTCAAAACAGTGTAAGATAAGTAAGGTATCTGTGGAGCGCAAGAGGAGACTAACTGAAGTGCCATGTTGCCACATTGTGCATATAAAATGCCATCGTACAACATTTTGCCACTGACATTTTCCTCTCCAATTTTACCCAGGATTCGCGTGGTGAGCTTATTAGCTTGTTATGGGTTTGTTTCTGGACATTCTGTGTGTGTCTATATAGCACACACACATAAGTTCGTTCGCATACTACTAAGTGCTCTTTGTGCTCTTTGCCCCCTGAAGAGATAGTGACACGACACCCGACATCCCGATATTGCTGATATCATGCTTTAGCCTTCCTTCTTTAGCCCTCCTACTTCCATTTTTTTTTCGCGACAGGCTGGCCAGCGGCGCCGTGTCATGTGTGTGTCGATGAACAGAGGATACATTTTAAGCAGCCTGCCAAGAGGTTTGGGCCAGCATTGTCGGCGACAACCTCATTGGACCATACTTTTTGCCGGCGCGTTTGACTTGCCACCTTTACAGACAGTTTTTATAGGACATTGCCAGTCCCGTTGCAGGAAGTGGATTTACAATCACGCCAGTTCATGTGATACAAGCACGACGGTGCTCCTCCATGTCACTTCTGTTTAGAAGCTCTTCGCCACATTACTGCCACACATGGCAAGAAATTGATACGCAGAGACTGGCCTGGGGGGTGGCAACTACGCTCTCCAGACTTGACTCCACCTTATTTCTTTCTGTGGGTTCATCTCAAGTCATTGATATACGAGGCCCCGATTAACACGGTAGCTGAACTTTGCACCCGGATTACTGATGCCTAGGGACCCTTGTTTTTCGCGAAAATAATTTTGCCTCACTTTGTTTCGGTGCCTTACGTGCACGTCTGCAGTTCTGCTTCGTGGTCAGGGATAGGATATTTTAACTCTCAAGAGCCTTGGGATTCTACCGTCAAATCGCAGACGTGTGATGTTGCAGGAACGTTATTGTAATTGGCCCAGTCAAATGAGATACGTCTCTTCACTCAGACACGCTGCCAATAACCATGCAGCAGAATTGCAGTAGTGTACGTAAGACACTGAAACAAACTGGGGCAAAATTATTTTCGCGAAAAACAAGGGTCCTTACTGATGCCTGTTAGGCTTGCAATCATTCGCAACACATCACACATGTTTGATCGCGTCAGACAATCGATTGTACTTCGCTGTCAGTTGTGCATCACAGTTGATGGTCACCACTTTGAACAGTTTCTGTGAAGAGCACACAATGATTATCTGCAAGGCACGTTCTCGTACAGTTACAGCACGCGCCATGTAAGTTGGCGGGTAACGAGCTGGAATGTGTTGCATATTATATTACTACCGTTTTAAATTCGAATGGCTAGTTTACATAGGTCGATTTCATTCCGGTATTTATAGACTACTAGGTGTATTTTCAGCGGCCTGCTGCTTGAATTTCTTCAATGTGCCCTTCACTCAGTAACTGCAACTCGCCATCTAAGCTGGCGCGCAGTGTGCCACCTTCGGTTTTCCCATTTGAATTAAAACTATCCGAAGAGCTATACGAACATAACTTCTGTATTACCACAACATACATACACTGTCCTATAGCGTAACCCGCGTTCACACACAGTAACGAAGCCATGGTCGTACGAGCAGCCTTGTAACGCGGGTTGTCTACCTAGCAGACAACCAAATGCATATGAAAAAAATTCTTTTTTTTTTTTCTCGTAAACAGTTCACATTTAAGTGTTCCATGAAGGTGACGTGTACTGTACATTTGATTATGAGTATTGTTTCTCCGAAAACAATAAAAATAACCTCAGGTTATACACGCATTGGTAGGATAAAAACGTACCACTCCTATACTCTCGCTGTGCGGAATGTTAGTACTTCACTTCTGCGTATATAATAACAACACCATTCACAGAATTGTTCTTTTATCTCCAGTAGGTTTTATTCTTTTAAGTCAAAACCATTTACAATTTCGATTTTTCAGGGTGGATATCTAAATTAATAGTTACTGTACGACACTATTCATGTAATGTTTGTATCTAATATTGGCTAAGGAAACACTTCATAGCTTTTGTACCTCTAGTTCAGGAATACGGGTGTAGGGTGTAGAGTTCAGAAAGCAGACATCACAATGGGTTTAAACAAAACGTATCCCTTCTGCGGCGGTGTTTTATTTGTTCATGTTACAACCAAAACCAAAATAAGACAGCAATATTATCTAATTCTAACAAATAATTGTGGTTGTGTCTTCTTTGCTATCCAACCACAGAGATTTTCTGTCCACATTCCTCCTCTGTCGATGCTTAACTAAAATGAATTACTTTATACACGCACACACACACCAACACACACACACACACATATATATATATATATATATATATATATATATATATATATATATGATAAAAATATTTTTGTGGCCTCGGGCGTTAACTTTCCACATTGGTGAAATATAAATACTGTCATGTTAATATTGACAAGACGAGGAAGGGTACAGATTAGTTACAGTGTAAAAAACAACCAAGAATAAAGTATTGCTTACTCAACTATGAACAGTACTTTATTATGATTTAATTAATCGGAAATAATAAGTCTGATTATCAAGAAATCAGAGAAACAAAAAATCCAGAATTTCAAAATGTTTATGACAGTGCAATAATGTAAAAATTAATATAGCAGTCACTTCCAAAAAAAAAAAAAAACTAGCAGAATCTATTTTGACAGTAAAAACATAATCACGCACGAAGGCACACATAAGAATACACTAAAAACGACACGAGCGGACTGTATAACTCCGGCAACTTTTTACCAATTTTTTCCGTCGTTAACAACACAATGTTATTTGAAATATAAGCATACCACGCCATTACCATTTATTCCATGTAGGAACTTAGGTTTCACATGCAGTCGACTCAAATGTAAAATTTAGCTTGTATCGTAAATACGTGACATTAGCTTGCCGAGTATTTCAATGTACTCAAATTTAGAACAAAACGCATGTTTAAACGTTAAATTTGGTTCACTAGTATCTTAGAGATTGTTCTAATAAACAGATATCTCACTTGAATTGACTTGTTTTGTTTTTATAGATACTTGAGGCATGCTTCATCCCGAGATGTACTTAAAATCTTCAGGTTTTGAATGTTAATTCAAGAAGGAATTATTTCTCTCTCACTGTTGAGGAAACGGGGAAAAAGTTGGCGGAGAAATGCTTGCGGTTAGTAGTAGTAAAAAATAAAAATAAAAATAAGGAATAAGAGGAAAGTGCCTCTTTTCAAAGTGGATCAGCATGTTTTTATGCTTGCCAATCATTCTGTAATCTTTTTAATGAGTTTTGTTTAATGACTCTCCGAAGTAAAAACGAGAAATAAGAGGCAAATTTGCATTTTTATGTCCGTTTTTTGTTGCTCCCCCTGACGACTTTTGACACTCGATTCTCTACCCTTTTCTAAAGCGGCAATAAGTGAGTCGTTCAGAAATTTAGATAAATCTATTTGTAAGTAATATTTATAAATGTCGTAATTACTAAGTTTACAGAAAACATGTTATGACTGTTTATTTTAATCTTGAGACAAATGCATGACAAAATAATTATTCTTAACTAATTTTAAATACATCTTTATTTTAATACTGATTGCCATTTTGTATTTTTATTTAGTTGTACTGTTCATTTAAAAGAAACTACAAAAATTTAACGGTTGTGTATAAATTAAAAATAACTTAATTTTGTTTTAAAGGGGCAATGCTTTATTTTACTAATATAGCTTACGAAATTCCAGATCTCTAAACCCATGTTTTTAACTAAGGCAAGCCTAACGCTCAAATAAAAAAAACATATAGTACGATACGAATGTAATTAATAGGATTTGCATGATAAATGTTAAATAATACATGTAAATATGTACGTACATAACTGAATCTGGATGAAACACATAGATAAAATTACTAGATATATATCCCAATAAATGCAACGTTTAATATGTCTGTCGAAAATAAAAAATTTTAAACTTGACAACAACCTATCTCTACTTGTCTCCCAGACAAATGATGATACTAGAGAATAACATATTGAACGGTGAGAAATATTTTTATATTACAAATAGCAATGCTACAACAGTAAAAGAAAATTTAAAAATCCAAAATATACATCAGTGTTTAAAATTTTAATTTGTTGAAATAAATTAATGCATGCAATGGAGAAACTTCCACAATAACTATATGAAGTTTCTCGCGTCATTTTCCTTATGGATTTTATTGTTATTTTTCTCCAAATACATTAATGTTGCAAAGTAGAATATATTTGACGTTAAATAGATACATTAATCTTATTTGTGATATCAGACTACTAAATACCGTCACTTAACTCTTAATTATTCATTTGACCGTTAAGGTGAAGTTGGTTGAAAAATCAGCGTTCGCAGTACTGTCAAACGTTACTTCTAATTTTTTCTTGAGTGGAGTTCTTGTTCAGTAAAATAATATACTACCTTACGCAAAACGTCAATTGTTACAATGCCTTGAACGAACACGAATAGCTTCTAAAGCAGTTAAGGCCGAAATTTTTTCTGAGTTTTTTCACTGTTTTCCGACTTCAAATTAATGAAAATGTTACAAAATTCCAAAATAAACTGAAGAACAATTTTGCACTCACTTTAATAGCAGTTATTTTTATTTTAAAATTAAATATGCTGTAAAATTTTTAATTTATATAAATTTTTGTTATTATATTGTACATATTTATAATGTCAGTCAGTTTGTTTCGACCATATCAGGCATAATACATAACAAAGAAACTCACTACACAATACTACAGTAGTAAACAAGATGTTACAAAAACTATTTTACACAATTATTACAAATGTATACTATTTAAATTTAAAAACAGTAGAATATAGAGAAAACTTAATAATTACAGAAAGTGAAATACAGAAAGACATATCACGAAGACAAGAGAGGAGACCGGCACCGTTTGCCTGCCTCCAGTTTCCGTCTCTTGGACACACTACACACGCGAACAATTTTACTATAAAATATTATGAATTGGCAGTTGGCGGGTATAGTAATTGGATGAAAGTTTCTAAACAGTTGTTTGTGTTGTTTACACAGCGTTTCATTATGCAGATGAATTATGTTGTGCTACAAACAGATCACTATTCCCTTGCCAGTAGAATGGCTCTTACAGGGATGTAACGTTTACTATTTAACTGCAATCGAAAATTGAAAAATCACTCTTGAAAAAAAAAAAACACGTGTCTAAAGCTGACCGACTTCTTTTTGAAGTATATGTCTGGTAGTCCGATAAGTTACCATATAGTGGAATTTTGTGTTTGTTGAATGAAATCGGTTATGAATGATTTAGAATATCTTAATTTTTTCTAAAGTTTTAGAGTGAGTCTCCATGAGTGAGTTCCATACTACTGACTAGTGTTCTACCTTAGACCTTATTAAAGTATAATACATACATAGTATTAAGTCACTCAAGAGTTGCAAATTTTGTGATAAAAGTAATAAAGCCCAAACATCTGAAAAGCTTAAAGGTAATGTTATCAATACGGTGATGAAAGAAGAGCTTTTCATCGAGAAGTAACTGGATTTATTTACTTGGACACACTCCATTGCGAAATAAATGACTGTCAAAAGAAAACTAAAAATAAGACAAGAAAACATAAATAAGCAGAGTATGCTTTAGTCATCAGGATACATACACAACATGAAATTCCAAAACTGGAATCTGGTCAGATAAAACAAGGAACAAACAGAAAATCAATAGAAAATAAAAGAAATAACAAAAATATAAAAAGAGCTAAGTTGACCTGCGACACAACGATGTGGCGAAACAAAAACACAAACAGGAATACAGCAAACAACACAAAGATGTCGGACACAAACAGAAAAAAAAAAACAAACGACACAAAAGAAAGAAAACACAATAGTTTTCCAAACAGTCAGTATTAACGACGTTTTGGGAACTGTAATCTGTTCCCGTCATCAGGTAGACACACAGGGTTCAGGAACACGGGTTTCGCCTTTTGTGCAATTGTTTTTATGTTCTTTTATACGGGTTGATAGAGCTCTGCCAGTTTTACCAATGTACATGTGGCCGCATTCGCAAGGTAACTGATATACACAGTTGTGTCGTTTGTTGTTTTTTTTCTGTTTGTGTCCGACATCTTTGTGTTTTGTTTAGTCTCATCGTTGTGTTGTTTGCTGTATTCCTGTTTTTGTTTTTGTTTCGTCTCTACGTTGTGTCGCAGGTCAACTTAGTTCTTTTTTAAATTTTTGTTGTTTCTTTTATTTTCTATTTATTTTCGGTTTGTTCCTTGTTTTATCTGACCAGATTCCAGTTTTGGAATTTCATGTTGTGTATGTATCCTGATGACTAAAGCATACTCTGCTTATTTATGTTTTTCTTGTCTTACTTTTAGTTTTCTTTTGACAGTCATTTATTTCGCAATGGAGTATGTCCAAGTAAATAAATCCAGTCATGCACTCCCATTGCACAGTTCTTTGAAAGATCACATGGAGAAGTACTTCTAAATCACGTATAAACGTCACTATTTTTATTTCATGGTTATTAATATAATATTTATTTAACAGGTAATTGGTTTTCCTTGTAAAAGTAATACAGTGAACTTTTTTTTAAATAAAAAACCTTTTTGCTATAATTACACCACTTGTGTGCTGCATTTATTTTCTTTGAAAGTTTCTTCTGATATTTATAAAATTTAATACATTTGTTGTCGTAGATCTACAAGAGACAAATCGGCGTTGTGTTAGATGGGAAAATAGATGTTTGTGTGCAATTTTTTCAAACACTTTTGAAAATGAACATAGGAGTTATAAGGCTCTGTAGTTTGATTAAATTTGTTGGTCATCTTTTTTACGAACTGTAATGACGACTGCTGTTTCCCAGAGGTCGGAAAAAAATTACCCCCTTTTTTAGACTAATGTCAAAAATGTGAGTAGATACTGATGTAAATGCATTAGCGCGTCCTTTAACAATGAAATTTGGAGTGTTATCGATACCTACGAATTTTCTAGATTTAAATTTTCTTATGCCACATAAAACAGGACTGCAATAAATTGATGGTAACGACAAATTATTGTGAGTGTTATGCAAATTATTAATCCCCTGGTTTTTTAATACTTTAGGAAAATAATTAGCAAAACGATTAGCAATCAATTTCGGATTTCTAATAACCTCATCTTTATTGAGTATGGTTTTACGTTTTCACTATATCCATTTTTTTATGATTTTTACATAATTTTAGAATATTTTTGGTTCTGCCTTGATTTTATTGTCGACGTTAGTTAACCATCTGTTCTGTCAAGTTTACCAATTTCCGCAGATTTGCAAATCGATTATACGAAAAAAAAGTTTTATATTATCGTATGTTTAATGCAAACGATTTTTATAAGCCTAATTACACGTTTAGAATACCAAGTTGGATACTTGTAGTACTACTACTTAACGATATAAACTGATTAATATGGTTTTTGTACTTGAGATGTTAAATGGCTTACCATTACATTGATATCATTAGTACAATCAACGAAACTTTGCGCTACTCCGTTTGCATAGTTCGATATGTGTACTTTTCAGATATGTCATTTAAAACATTATGTTTAATACTAAAAGTACACAACAGTGCAGGATGGAGACTTTCCTCATTAACTAGCTCAGAATCTCATTTTTTTCACTTGATTGAAATATTCATTTGTTAAAACTAGATCTAATAGACTTGTAAACATGGTTATAAAATTAAACTGGTTTAAGTTTAAGGAGTTAATTGAAGCTAATAATGTTTGAGCTTTGATTTTGGTATAATAGGGTATATTATACGCATGTTTGAAGGTCCAATCAATTCCAGGAACGTTAACGTCTCATACAAAAATTACGTGGTTACCGTACATAAAAAGTTTTAACTAAAAAAAATTCATGTAATTTAGAAAAAACAGCAGATTTAATACTAAAGGAAATAAGTATTTCCCGTTAGGTTTTTGTAATTAGCCGCTATAAAAATTTCCACCCAGATTGATTAAACTTATTTTGAAGTGAGATCATTTCTCGTAGTATTACGAAAAACATTTCTTATCGACAGCAACAAGAACGCTCACTTCTCTGATTAATGACGCCATTTGTAGATCACGATCATTTCTATGAACATCATAATTACTAGAAAAATAATGAGTGTTTACATGATAGTTAGCTAACCAAGTTTCAGTTAGAAGGATTATTAGGTAATTACATGCATATAAATTTATAAAAAAATTCAAGAGCTTTGGTCTTCAATCCGTGGATATTTTGGTAATAAATACTATGTTCTTTATACCAGGCTGTTGACATTATTGATGATGTGTCGCATCTCCTCCGGTGGTGTACACAGGAGAAGTTTCAGAAATAGGCGTAGATGAAGGTGGTCCTTGATGACGAGATTCCCGAGAGCTTATTGTGTCCGACAGTGTTGTCAAGATCTGATCAGGTTTCAGTCTGCCGTAAAAGGAAAAATTAGGCATCCTGCAGGCCACAAAACTGCGTTGATAACATGTTCAAAGTAATTTTCTGAACCTGATATGTGCAGGGAAGAAAATGAGGCGTGTTTTGTTCGCAATTGTGTGACTTGGAGGAGTTCAAGGCATAGTTCAGTCTTATGAGTGCGTGGTAGATAAATATACGCTGAAATTATCAATTGATTTCTATGCTTTTTTCGAAGCCAATATGGATCAAATACTTAATTAAAATCCTAGATAATGGCATTTGCCAACTTTATGAGTAAATATTTATCCAAAATTATTAATTCGTTACGCGTGATCTCTTGCGCCGCAGTTAAATGCACGAGGTTCCGGCGTCAGAGATTGTGCCCCAGAAGTTCGTAACACTGGAAACAATTTTGTTTAAAAACGTTGGATAAAACTATTGTCTGGGATTGCTATTGTTTGACTTTCGCAAATTGGCTTCAAGAAACCTGCAGTTAGAGATTAACGCTTTTAGCGTTGAATTATGTACCACGCCCTCTTAATAGATTTGGTTAACTAATCATTTGTAACATCGGGAGAAAATTTAGACACAAACAACGCATTGGTCCTACTTACTGGTTTGGATACAGTTTTTAGGCGCTCGCTGTTTCGCACGCCAAGCTGAGCGTGTTTACTTATGGGTTCGTGTTCTGTCACTTTGCTTGTTTTTCTGCGGTGGCTCACCTCAGTAAAGTTTTAGCTGTCAGAATGACCACGTGCTGCATCGTCAGTAGTTCTTGCTGACCTGATTGCGTGTTGCAGGGTGCGCTGTTTGTTGACTTCTGTCGCAGTAGGGGAACATCGTGGCTATATCGGAATATGCAGACTGGATGACTTCGCTGTTTCTTGTCACGGAAAGACTTTACTGGCGTACTTCTGCCAGACTAAAAGTCATTTTCTGAGCAGAAGCGCCTAAGGTCGAATTATTCTTATCGTAATGGTTACAGTGGTTCGAGGCAGTTACTACCTTCATATTCTCTACCATGATGCGAAGTAAAGTATTCTCCTCTTTCAGATCCGCAACTTGGTTTACTAGTAAGTCAAATTTTTCTGGTTAAAACTAACAGTAGTTCTTCCATTTTGAACTTGAAGTCTGCGACTGCGAAACACTCACTCACCTGTGATACGCTCGTTGATTTTTCAAGTAAAAACGAATTTTCACTTTCAATAGCCGCATCAGTACGTTGCTACGGGGGTGATGGAACATTTTGCAGTTTTCACACAAACAGGTCTTCTTACTGTCCAGAGCACATGTCTCGTTAATACGCGTACCGCATTTACTCGAACAACCAATGAATTTATGACGACCGTAAAATTGATCTCCACAAACACAACATGTGTCTACACAGTGGGGCATGAACAACGCCCGTGCACAAAAAAAAATACAATTCGCGGTTGACACGGAAACACGCTTCGAGACAGTAGCTCAAAGGTGCCGCGACCATTCGCGCCGAGCTCTAACCTCCAACTCCAGCTACATACACGTATGTTATCTTTATTACAGTATCATAAAATAACAGGAGTTATTGTTGCAGAAAAATTTGAAATGTAAAAAATGTAATGTTTAATGCAGAAATAAACAAAATAAAAATATTGGTCAGTAACCTACTTCGAAATTACCTTCGTCACGGTTTCAATCAGAACACAGGGACTTCACAGATATGTCATAAAAATGTTAATACTTTTCGAGAGTTAAAAATAATTAGGGTACTTATTTTTGCAATCTGTTATGTTTATTTCCTCAGAAATACTATACTTTCTAGTAAAATTTCTTATTTCTAAGTCTGCATTCCGGTCTCGTATGAAAACGTCCCAAACATGCGTGAAATGAAGAAAATTTAAGTCACTTTTACTTCCTCTTTCTTCTCCGCTATAAATTACAGAGGTCAAATTTCAACTTTACCTTTGTTGGTGGTAGGAATGTTTTACTTTTAATTCCATGATATCGCTTTTCATCGCGCGAAACTTCACGGACGATTATTCGTCACGCTCTGCTCCCGGTACACGTTTTCTGTCGAGCCTCTTTCCTGTTTCATACTTTGCTAACATCGCATCTCCTCCCTTCCGCAGCTATCGTACTTTGTCTAACAATCTTAGTTTTTCCACCCCCACGGTGTTCTTTCCTTATGGCCAGTAACTTACGACAGACTCGCGGTTTAAATTAGGTTAGATGGAGCACAGAAATTAGCACGTGGTGAGCTGGTTGGAGGGGTAGGGAAGGAGGTGCGGAATTTCAAGGGGAAAAGGGGGAGAGTTTGTAAGAGACCCAAGGGAAGGCAGAGGGGTGACGAAAGCCAGGACTCTCGCCTCATCAGCGCTCGCGGCGGACAAAGGCACAGTTAAAATGCCACGAGATACAGGGGCACAAGGCAAACTTACTTTAGGGTGAGGCGAATATACGGGATACATTTTATGCCAGTTATTATTCCTGCCTTTAACTTCTGTCTACGGTTTAGCTTTTAAAATATTTATTTTGGTATTATATACGAGATATGCTATTTAAAACACTGCAGGACCTTCAAAGTTGTTAAGTACAGGTTGTTAGAGATAAAGTGAGAACATTTGAGCCGTAGTTACTTCTTTCTCCTTTTAGATAGTTAGTAGTTTTGTAACACATTTTTATATAAACAAAGCTGTTAACGTATGTGTTCACTATAAATAATATTTTTTTACGTATTGCTCTACTAGGCAAACTGGTCTTATAATTGATCACTTAATCGCGAACCACCATTACTATGTTACCTGTATGCAAAACTTCGGTTTAATTTATTGCATTTTCGAATTCATATGTATGGAATAATACCAAAAGTTAAATTCAATTTAAACCCCTACAAAGCCGTGATGACCAAATTTTTGATTTTACAGGGACGAAAGAAGTCGGTATTTAAGATTAAAGAATATTTGCTGCTAAAAAAAAAAACAGCTATACTGATGTTTGACAAAAAAAATACGCATTTCAGCTCGTAAATTTAATAGTCTGTTCGGAAAACGGTTAATATATATATATATATATATATATATATATATATATATATATATATATATATATATATATATATATATATATATATATATATTGATAGTCCAACCGAACCTTTGTGTTTGTGCCCGTTTTGGTTTTAATTCACAACTCGAAAGATACATTAGTCTCTGTGATAGCACAACTATGAAAAGGATTATTTTTAGTTTAGTTTCATATACAGGAACAATAAAATCCAACAAACACCAATTTAGCAGAGCAAATATTAATAATAAATAGGTTATATATATATATATATATACATATATATCAGGGGCGACGTGGTGGTCGAGAGATCAAGCCTCTCGCGTTCTACCTGAGGGATCCGTGTTCGATCCCCGGCGGGTTCGGTCCCGGGATCTTCGCATGTGGGAAACGTGGCGGGCGTTTCTGCTGGCGGGCATGTTTTCTCTGGGAACTCCCATTTTCTCCGCCTCTCACATTCCTTCGCTGCTCCAAACACAACTCACCCTCACCTCATCCATTCTTCTGGCCGGATGGGCCACAGACTACAGTACTCGAGCAGCTGGCTCAACCTTCACCCCGGCTTTCTCTAAAAAAAAACAATGTGACCCTGTCCGAAGGCGGGAACACGTAGTGGATTTTCATTTATATGTGTACACCAACACGCGCGCGAACACACACACACACACATGTAAATGTTGGCCGCCGCGCTAGTCTTGTGTAAATAAAGATCACTCATCTCCTACAACGGTGAATTTGTGTATGTACGAAACGCTGCCTACGGAATTAATCAGAGATTTCCATTACCGCTACCGGCCCCATCTATTCCAACATTCTCTTTTCCATAGCGACGTTGCATGAGGCGGGGACATACCGCTGTACTTACATTTTGTTTTGAGTAAATACCATGCATTTGTCACGGCCTGGAACTGAAAACACCACTAAGATATTATTGCTTGCTCTGGACGGGACATGTTTGTTAATGTTAACCTGCTGCGTTTACTTAAAGACAGCTCAAGTTAGATGCACTGTCGTGGCTTGATGCAACTTTAGAGGCCATAAAATTCCTAGCTACGTGTGCGACTTCATTATGCTCCTGCCAATTTGTATACCCACCACTCTTTAGCAAAGAAAAATGTGAATGTCCGTGAATTTGTTTTGATGTTACGCGTGTTTAAGGAGAATGGAATTGTAAGTAATATATTTTCATGGTATTTTATTTTTATCTCATTACAGTATTACCAAACCTATTCTGAATAAGTTAATAATATTATAAACCATTCTGGAAGACTCATGTTTTATATCCAAACCAAAGCTTCAATATATTTTATATGCTAAGCAATCGGTGACGGCGTATTTTCGTTTAAGTTTTAGAAGTACAAAATACAATCCAAAAAGATAACTACATAAATTATATATACTTATTTTTATTTGAAAACGGAGTTATATAAATTATGATGCAGTAATATGTAGCTTTAATTTGTTTTTATTTTTATTTTATTTTTATGTAATGATGATGAATATTGATAGACCGCCAGCTATTTAAAATCTTGTCTTGAGCATTTAAGAGAAACAAAGCTGCCTCTTAGTTTTACTCCGCACTGTCTGAGACTTATCTTCAACGTTTCTCAGCCTTCTACACAAACTGCTGTGACTAATTTGAACACTTTATTCACATTACTGAAGAATCAAGATGAAGTATCTTCTTCCCTAGTCATACATGGGCTGAAGAAAATAGGTTACGATGAAGGATTTATGCATTAATAATTAGTTCATACAATTTTAAGGTAAATCCACGCAACAGATAAAATAACAGTTGAATTTTTAGACTTCTGCTGGAAAAGGTAAACATCATAAAGTGAAAAAAAGTGAGTGAAATTTTACAAAAGACATATAAAGATAAAGAGCTAGGCAAAGTTTGCATTGCTCCAGTTATCAGTGAGTTTGCTGATATGCTGTGAATTCGACTGCTATTCCAGTTAATTATTTTTCCAGTAAAAACTATAAACAACTGTATTTGATTTAACTCTGTTACCGTTTAAAACCGTTTATAGTCTCGGGTGCAAGAAATTGCATTACTTTCCGTGTACAGAGTGATTGATTTTGGTCAGCGCTTAACATTGAGGTCTTCAGTGCTGGTGAGGGGTGAAGTGAGGTGAGTATGGAGCGGCGAAGTAATGAAAGGGCGTGGGAAACAGGAAATCCTTAAGTAAACCCGACAACCAACGGCATCGTCCGGCACGATTCCTACGCGAAAATCTGTGGACCGACCTCACCGGGAATCGAACCCGGATCACCTTAGTGGGAGGCGACAACCGCGGCATCCTTTTGCGTGTACATTTAAAGCATATTAATTAAAGGTTGCTTGTAAGATATATTACTATCTTAAGATTTGACCATTAGATATCGATTTTAAAATACAATCGCAGATTCATTATACCCCCGCAACTTAAATTTAATATTTTTTCAAGCAAAGTTTTTAATTTTTCAATTCATAATCTAACGAATTAGCACCCTGTTAAGGTTGCCGAGTGAATTTCTTGTAACAATA
>PNEQ01103793.1:63020-110736 GCA_003012365.1 Medauroidea extradentata
TATATATATATATATATATATATATATATATATATATATATATATATATATATATATATATATATATATATATATATATATATATATATACATATACACACACATTTACTGACCGTGTAATATAAGGACTAAATATCCTGCAATTAAAAAGTCGTTAATGTATAATTACGTTAATCAGACCCTACATAAACTATTGTTTTGATTTTATTCCAATTATTGTTGTAGTTTTCATTTTCAAGTTTTGAATTTGAAAATAACCATACAAGATCTTTTAATGGATGAAAACACTTAAAAATTGACATTTGGTTTAAAAACATTAATTATTTGTAAATACCCCACCAGATTTCATATGTGTGCAACAAATCATATATTTTGATAGTTATAAAAATCGTTGTTTTGTTTGTATTGCGGTCTCATAAATCTTCATCACTTGTATGCACGTCTCCACTACACTGAAGTTTCTTTACATTTAGGGAAAAAATTATTACATATTCAACGACTAGATATTAATTTTTTTCAAGAAATAATCTTTATTCCGTTCTTTTTACTCATCTTAAAAAGCAATCTGCCGTTGCAAAGAAGTAGGGGGAACTTACGCATCTTGATGTTTGAACAGGTACGCTATCTCAAGACACTAAACACCTTTTTTTACCCTTCATTTCCTCCTTCCGTTTTTCTCCTTCCACTTGGCGGTTCTCTCGCCAAATCCTTTTCCGCTAGGTTAGCCGCCGATCCATTCGTCGATTTGCATAACTCATTAAGCCCGAGTTAGTCACTCCGGCCGGGCCGCGTGCTTAATTAAGAAAGTTTCAGTTACCCGGAAAGACTAGAAAAAAGTTTTTATAGGATACAGCCGGGAATTGTGTCTGAGAGATAGTCGATGTTTCGAAGCACAGAGAATGTCTAAATATACGTCGCCATACAACATGTAGGTAAAGTGAAGAACAATGAGCGTCATGAAACTATCTATGTTGACAAAGTCGTACTCAATGACAGTAGCTGTGCAATTTTGTTCACAGCAGCGAAACTGTCTGTCTGTTAAAGTGATGCTTAAATAATTCTTTTTTGCCAGTTAGCAAAGCCTACTTCGTGAGCTCTGGGGAAACTTTCATGGCACTTTTTGGCTCAAATATTACTAAATTTTCAGTTTAAAATGTTCATGCTATGGGGTACTAATACATTTATGAAAGCTGAAAGCCGTACAAAAAATGATATTTTCAGGATCTGCATTGCGTCTTCAAATTATGTATGTGAGTGTGTCTTGTACTTATTTTTTAATATACAGTGCTTCAGTTTCTAGCTGCTGAGAGTCCAGTGAAATATTCGAGGTGCAGTGCAAGACATAGGCACAAAAAATAGTGACTGGATAAATGTGTTCGTAGTGGAATTTTTTTCTGCTCTTCCGTGAGAAACACGAAGACGTTATCCTTGCATGTGAACGTCGGCAAAGTTTTTCTTATTTTTCATACGCGTTCAGTTCAACAGTCTTGCATAAAAAAAACACAAAACTTCTTTCCGTCAAATACGACAAAGTAAAGCTAAACTTTAGCCTCTTGGGGTAATTTGGATTCTGCGAGAAGTCATTAGTGTTCCGGTTTACTTTAGACTTCATACACAAACGAAATGTGTTGCAAACTTGCAACTTGTAAAGAATAGAGGTACATTGAGAGCGGCAATGTATAAAAGCATATGGTTCACATAACGATACGTTAGCAAATGATTTGTACTTGAATATATCTGCGCAAATGTTGGTTGAATGCTGAGAAACTCGATCTTCAAAGTACAGGCCTGGACGCAAACCTGTCTCCCAGAAGTACTGAGTTGACCCTTCATGACAGCGCCACTGTAGTTCATTCGCTGAGATGTGAGAATTGAAGTTTGTAAACAAGAGCGCGTGATAATAGTATAAGTGGCAAGGGGTGTACAAGCTACTAACCAGCCACGCTGCTGAGTGTGACGAGAGTTAAATTGATGACTGGTCAAGCGAGTGTTCGTATTGTTTACTGATAGTGTTTTAATCAGACAGAAACGTCAGCTGTAAATGTGTTTCACTGTTAAAGTCGAACGTAAGTAAACACACATACGTCCAACTCGAGCTGTTAAGTACTGTATATTCACTTATCGATCGTATATCGTGATACATACACTGCATGCTTGGTATAGTAATTATATTTACAGCACGTGCAACATGAATGATATCAATTACATCTAAACTTCGCATAGTGTCGATAAAATGGTTAATGTCTATATGTCGCATATGATTTTATGAAAAGTATGATGTAAGTAACGTTAATGAGGATTAATGTATTAAAAATATATTTTTTATGGGTTCCATAACACTGTCAGTTGCAAAATACCGATGGTTTGATAATGACGAGGGCTTTGATAATGTTAATAAAAGTCTATTATTTAATTACATCGATAAGTGTCGTAGATGTTACCGAGAATCGTTATACACCAAACATCGAAAATGTAAATGTCAAATTTTATTCATTGTCAAATGTTATTGTTAATGTTCGTGAATAGTTACAATATGCGAGTCAGTATTTGTCTCAATTATTTTACATTTCTTCCATAGCACATTGGTATGGCATTGTCGTCTACCTGACAAATAGGGTTCAATGCCCGGATTTCTGCACTGTGTTTCGTGCTGGACGATGTCGCTGTTCAATGAGATTTCTCGGTGTTATTCATAACTATCTCATTCACACTCATAGTTTCTCACGACTTTATGTGTTCATACTTGCCTAAATACCACCAATTCGTGCATGGTATTCTACGCTCAATACTAGTCTGCCACTACACGTGGTGAGCATTCCGGACACTCCTGATTACAAGCTGCAATCACGTGAACACTGCGTGTTTTCATTGACGGACCGTACTTTCGATCACGTGCATGTGCTTCGCGCGCTCTCACTTAAACGCGAATAGACAGTAGTAATGTTGTGTTGTTTTAACATTGCAATGTACCTTCGTACTATTACTGCCCCTAGCAGCTCGAACACCAACTTGCTACTCATAGTTACATTTACCGCTATGTTTAAACACGACTATTGTAACAGCCGTGCCAATCAGTTATATTAGGGCCATTTCCAATTCCAGTGTCCTATGGCCGTAGGGGGCCACGGTGGCCGAATGGTCAGACCATTCGTTCCCACCAAGGCGATCCGGATTCGATTCCCTGGGGCGCACAGTGGGCCAAATTGCCAAAACGTGGCCATAAGTCTCAAAATTTATTTTAGTTAAGAAAATTTTTTTGTATATCTTATTGCAAATACAAATGTTCAGTGCAAACTAAATCACCTTGATTTATTCATAGATGTGTGTGCATTTTTCAGAATTCGCACCTAAAGTTGACGCTCACTCTGACTGTCCATGTAAACACTTTATTTGTCGCTGAGGAAGAAGGGACGTTACGTTTTATATACGACTCAATTTACTATTTCCACTAAATGGACTTTATCTTTACGCATTTCTTTACACATGTTTAACTCCAAAACGTTTATCGTAATAGATATAATCACATGTGTGCACATATTTTAAACTCGATGTATTTTCGAAGCATTTGGTGAACTGGACAAGACCTACAAAAAAGCCCTCGCGATATCCCGCGTTCTTTCCTTTCGTAACGTAAAACATACTTCTTTGGCTACATGCTGCCCAAAAATTACGTGCTACTTCTTGCTATTTTACGAGATAGCCCAGATGTAGTAGGGAACTGTGCGCTCCTGATTGCGCTCATTTCCGACGGGCGTGTGTTCGTTGCACGTTAACAGTATAGCGATTAAAGTGTAATGTTTCGCTGTGTGGTTTGTGGTTTACGATGTCATTGACAGGCGTATAGAATGTTTGTAGCGTAGAAAAGAATTGGGATGGGGTCCGGGTTCAAAACCTCACACACCAAAATATGAAGGACGCAATTATTCTCTCTTAAAAATCTTGGAATTACTGCTACTGGTATATTCAATATTGATTAATAAAACTGATTTAAAACCACCATTTTCACAGTAGATGGTTGATAGAGAAATAAGACTGTAAAAAAACCTTTTGGGACGGCGATTTTAATAAACGCGCCTTCCCGTGAGATATGTAGGAAAGGGATCGGAGCACTATAACAGCAGCCAATTGCATAACATATGCTGCTGTCAAGAAGAGATGGGATATTGTCTGCAGGATTGAAGCACCATATTCAGGGCGATTTGCATTTCACTGTTTTAAGTTAAAGCATTACAACGAACTGACCTAGCGAACTGAAATATTTCGACTGCATAACGTTGTATGGGTTATTAAATCTCCTACATTCAAATACAAAATTAAATAAATTGTTTAATTTGCTGATATTGGATACTAAACCTTTACGTTCAGCAATTTTGAGAAAAAAATTTCAATTTTTAAATACAGAAAGTTGACAATTTTTTTATTTAAAATTTAGCAATATTTTAAAAGATACAAGAAATATTCAATGCGGTTTTTCGTTCATGTGATAGACGTAGCCTGAACACTGTTCATCAGTGGGAATTATTTCATTTCGGCAAGTCAGTTGTTTTAAGTTTCTTGTATAAAACCGTTTTATGCAAATTTCGGCTATGACGTGGCATTACAAAGAAAAAACTATGAAAGCGAGAAATATTTCATTACTATAAAATAGTCACAATATATTATAAAACAAACAATTTCTTGTCTAAATATAAAAATTATTAAAACAATTAATATTTTGTAAGGAGTTTCCACCTCCCCCAATTTAACTTATAACAGTGAAACGCAAATTTGGACTTTGATAAGCCATTATACAAAACTACGGTAGATAAATAATTTATTAGCTCGACACAGAGTCACAATTTATGTCTAAAAAACATCGTATAAATTCAAAAACATAAATTTATAATGATCATGGTATATTAGGCCGTAATCTGGTAGGTAAGAAATACTTTTACTATACGGGTGGGGTACCAGTGTCACTCGTCCTTGCAGTTTGTGTTGTCCGTAGTTACAAATGTTATAGGTGTATCAAGCCAAGTGTTTGAAACAAGTAGCTTCAATACTGCAGACAATATCCCATCTCTTCTTGACAGCAGGATATGTTATGCAATTGGCTGCTGTTACAGTGCTCCAATCACTTCCCTACATATCTCACGCGAAGGCGCGTTTAAAAAACCGCCGTCCCAAAAGTTTTTTTACAGTTTAATTTCTCTATCAACCATCTACTGTGAAAATGGTGCGTTTAAATCAGTTTTATTAATCAATATTGAATATATCAGTAGCAGTAATTTCAAGATTTTTAAGAGAAAACATTTGCGTCCTTCATATTTTGGTGTGTGAGGTTTTGAACCCGGACCCCCTCGTAATTCTTTTCTACGCTACAAGCCTTCTATACACCTGTCAATGACATCGTAAACCACAAACCAGACAGAAACATTACACTTTAACCACTCTACTGCTAACATGCAACGAACACACGCCCGTCGGAAATGAGCGCAATCAGGAGCGCATAGTTCCCTACTACATCTGGGCTATCTCGTAAAATAGCAAGAAATAGCACGTAATTTTTGGGCAGCATGTAGCCAAAGAAGTATGTTTACGTTACGTAGGAAAGAACGCGAGATATCGCGAGAGATTTTTTTGTAGGTCTGGTCCAGTTCACCAAATGCTTCGAAAATACATCGAGTTTCAAATATGTGCACACATGTGATTATATTTATTACGATAAACGTTTTGGAGTTAAACATGTGTAAAGAAATGCGTGAAGATAAAGCGCATTTAGTGGAAATAGTAAATTGAGTCGTATATAAATCGTAACGTCCCTTCTTTCTCAGCGACAAATAAAGTGTTTATATTGACAATCAGAGTGAGCGTCAACTTAGGTGCGAATTCTGAAAAATACACACACATCTATGAATAAATCAAGGTGATTTAGTTTGCACTGAACATTTGTGTTTGCAATAATATATTGAAAACATTTTTCTATACTAAAACTAATTTTGAGACTTATGGCCATGTTTTGGCAATTTGGCCCCACTGTGCGGCGTCGTCGCCCGGATTTTTGCATGTGGGAATGTGCCAGACGATTCCGTTGGTCGGCGGGTTTTCTCGTGGATCTCCCGTTTCCCCCGTCATTATCATTCCGGCGCTGCTCCATACTTACCTCATTTCACCCCTGATCATCGTTGAAAACCTCTATGTTAAGCGCTGACCGAAATCTCTCACTCATTCTTCTATGGCCGAGGATGAGAGCATGTGCGATCCGCAACAGTACGGAATAATCTTTTACATCGATTCGGCAACTCGTATCTAGAAGCACGGGTGAAAAGTGCGACATGTTTCAGTAGAGTCCATAGCGGATTGGACTGATCGACCAGATTCTTATCAACGCGAAATCTCTGACGAACTTTTTTAACATCAAGCGAAAATAGCATGGAGTAAATTTATATTTATTGTTTTTAAGCCATTAGGGGAAATAGTGAAACATGTCCCAGAATGGCGTAGGGAGTTTCCGATATTGGTGAAGTGAAGAGATTTTTATCAGCACTTAACATTTATGTTTAGGCCTTTAGTGCTGGTGAAGGGTGACATGATGTGAGTATGGAGCTGCGCCAAGAAAGCCCACCGAGCAGTGGCATTGACCGGCACGATTCCCACGTACAAAGATCCAGGGACCGACCCCGCCGGGAATCAAATCCTGATCGCCTAGGTGGGAGGCAAGAAGTCTGACCCGTCGACCTCCGTGAACTATCCGATACTAGTACAGTAAAATATGGCAATTTCTTACTGACCACGTCCCAGCTCTGTGTCCCTTTCGTGAATGTATTTTTCATCATAAACGACACGGACGATTCAGCATAGTAGTACAAATGAGCTCGAGACAAACACGTCACTGCGGACGCAATGTGCGGCAAAATGTTCTAAGACATCATCGTAACGGTTATTCTGTAGCCGCTTTAATTGGCGGTTCAATTTTTCGGGGCCTGTTGTTGGAATCGTGTTTTCTAGTATTGATTACTGCTATTAGTTGTGGGTGCAAACTGTAGGTCATATATTAAAAAAAAACTGAGTTGTAACGTTTAGTGTCTGTAAAGCCAATTTTACAAGATACCAAATTCCTTAGAAGATTTCGGGCCCAATTTCCTTTCGACGTTTCTTCTTTCGTTTGAGCCACGTTTACACACACTCCCAAGGAGTCTAGCTGTAGGCATAGCAGTTTTCATAACCTAAAATCCTACACATAAACGTAATATAATGGGCTCTATTTTTCTGTTAGCATTTTCATTGGCTTTCTACCCAAAATCCTCTATGGCCAATCTTTCTGCAGCTCAAATATAGTCCAACATTTCCACTTACTTTTTTTTCTTAATCTTTTTCACTAAATCCTACTTTTTTATTAAAATATTGCGCGAAGCATCCACTGTACATTATTTTCTCAGTCACATATGTTCGAGACACAAAGCATCAATGTTTGATTAAACAATTCACAGCTGAAATAGCAGATTCTGTACGATTTATGTTACTACGTCAGGTATCGGGTAAATACGTTTAAGGATGAACAGATAATTTTTTTATAAATATTGCTGTAAATTCTGATATGCTAATGCTGTATCCATGAGAGATCACAGAAAATATACTTATGGTTAGATAGAACAAAGCAGATTCCCGGCCTACCAATTCATCTTACGTTAAAGTATGACCGAAGATCCCACTGGATGGAGACGTTTCGTCAGGGATAAAGTTTCGTAATGAATGGATAAATAAATGCGGTCATGACACTCAGTAATAGGTAAACCGACAAAGAAATGAATAGTCATGAGCATACCAGAAGGTAACAGGAATTTGGTAGATATCATGTGTGGCGGGCTAAGGACGAAAACACATCAAAAATTAGGTACTCAGAGCTGGCGTGTACTGTCATTTCTTGCGTGGCATCACAACTCTCTTAGGACGTTAGTGGTGCGATTTATCTCGTGGTGTCGTAACATATTTTACTCCTAATGAGTCCAGTGATCAGCTACGTGAGGTATGCCATTATCGTCACTTATCTCCCCACAAGTATTGGAACATGATTTCGAATTGTACTTTTAGTGGTCAAATATAAATTTAACTTCTTCTGTTTTGCTGAGTGAGTTAAAAAAAGAACGAGTAGAACTAACGTGTTTAAAGGGCGGGAGAAGTTTGCTCGTCCCGCATAATATCTCCTATGTGTTGATGACAGTAAAGTTAGCACGATTGTCTCCCAAATAATTATTGTAAAACATTTACTTTACTGTCCAATTCTTCAATAGTTATATTTTAGTTCCGCGCGATCAAAATATTTACTGTGATTTCCACTAACACACTATATTTATATTAACAAGTGCTAGAAAGATACAAATTAACTAAATGGAAAAGAAAACTGCTCCAAAAGTGTCCAGTTGTCCATCAATAGCCTACAGATAAATATTTATTTTAAACTCTTCATTTTTATGATCATGATAAAAACACTGATAGCTTTGACTCTGAATGTATTTGAAATGTAATAAATATAATGGCTGACGTTTAACTTCTAGTACAGACGAAAAACCTTACTTATATGACGAAGGGAAATCACAGAATGCAAAAATTACTCTTAATATAAAACACTGCATTTAGTATGCTATGGCCCAGCAATTTGTAGGCAAATTTTCCCATAAGTTAATTATTTACGCATGTTCCAAACCATGAAAGGTAAAAGCTTACAACTTCCTGGAGCTTCGGCTTTGTATAATTAGCGACGCGAATGTCTAACAGTAATTTGTTTTCGTGCCGTTCATTTAATGCGCACGTCTTGATGGTCTTCAGCGCTATTTGCGTTTTAACCTCGACTGTGGAACGTTGCTTTGAGCCAGTATATTTACATTTTAATCTTGGTAAACCATTAACAATAAATGCAGCGTTTAAGAGAGGAGTAACGCCGAGCACCACAAAGCGCCGCTCGAGACAGGTGCTACTATCTGCGCGGGCACTCTGGTAACTAATGCCTGCAGTCCGGTGCCTTATTTCCGCCCTCTCTCGTTCCGCCAGCACCGACGACCGTCGACACTTTACCCCGGGGTATTCCGGACGCCTGCAGACGCCCCGCGTACCCTCCCCCTCAACCCCTGGACCCGCGCGTTTATGACGGCGCCTTGATTGGACCGGAGGGAGGCTCCAATCTCCCCTCCCCGCGCCCTTCACAACCCTCGGCCACGGCGCCGTTATACTTTTACGGTCTGTCATTCCAGCGCTGCCGGCCGCGCGATGTACAGCGGCCCGCGTTAATAAGGCAGGGCGGCCAACATTAAGCCGGAGGCCGGGGAAATTTCCCTGCCCAAGAAGGGGGAACGTTCCATCCCACACCCCTCCGCGGGCTCCCTGGTAATTTCGCTCCGAGAACAACAGCTTGGGGGCGAGCTCGTAAAAAAAATTGCAGGTAGCGCGAGCGCCTTGTTTTTAACGGGGGCCGCGCGGAGAAGAATGTTCCTGTGGGTCGGGAAGAAGGCGTCTTAATCAGGTGTGATGGGACGCGTAAAGCAGACGGAAAGGGACCGAGTTTATGGGTGCATGAATAACAATATTCCGTCCCCTGCACCCCCCCTTTTAACGGCGGGCGAGAACGCCTGTGTTCTGCATGGCCAGCCCCAGAAATTAAAACTTCGTACGAAGCGTGGTGTGAAGGAGGGTGGGTCATCATCAAAACTTACCAGTTTTTCTTATGTGGAGGAAAGTGTGATCCTGGGAAATGCTGTTCTCATGGGATTACGCCTAACGGACGGCCCTGCATAATTTGTAATAATGTACCTGTTCTCGTCGAGTATTTGTTGTTTCTAACCAATTCTCTTTTGGGGGAAAAAAACTTATGACAGCTCCTTAGTACGTGTACACCTGTTTCTTTGCTTGCATTTTAAACATTTAGAAACCTTACATTACCGTTTTATGTATTATTTCGGAAAATAGTGACTTTTAGATTTTTCAAGAAGGTGTGGATGAGAAATTGCGACACAAATTTGATAAAATATTCGGCTGTAAAAACTTATAACGTAAAAACAAACTTACGCATCAAAGGCAGCTGATATAATAAAAAATTTTAGTATTACGTATTTTATGTTACTCTTCAATCGATGTACGCCATATTTGTTGTAGTATTAAAACGGTTGACGACAGTCACTTGATTAAAGTTACACTATCAAATCCTAACGAACTTTTTTAAAAAGATTGGTCATATCAATAATTTTACTAAAGTTACTTTGTTGATATTACCGTAAAATGATGTAACTTGGGACACACGGGTTATGATGGGATACTTTTAGAAAAATATTCATTTTTTATGTGTGTCGTTTGGGAGTAAAGTTTTTACGAGGACATTCATTGTGTGTCATTTGTTTCAAGAAAATATTTTTACTGAAGGATGATATATGCAGGAAAATAATTTTTTGAAGTCAAATATGTTACCCAATACGTCACTAGTTACCCTGTTCAACGGTACATATGTAATGTACGCGTAAAATTCACATGTGCAAGTAGTTTTTGACTATGGAGTGACACAGTTAAACCATGTAAGCTCGTACTACCGTTCCGCGCAACATTTTATGCCGACCTCTCCCTCTCATTTTACCATCCCTGTGGCAGTTAGTTTAGAATAGTTTAGGTTCCTTTAAGTTTGTTTAAGTTAGTTAAAGTTAGTTTAAATTGCCAAGAAAATCGGTTCGCTTAATTGAATGATGGTTTTGTTAAGTTAGGGAACTACAATAATTAGTACGTTGCACTGCAACTCCTTACGTCTACTGTGTTCGAACAAAGTTGACGCGTGCGCAGACTCTCGCTCGGTTCAGATATAGCTGACCGAAGAGGCGAATATACCCAAAGTGGTTTCACTTTGTCATCCCCTAGACACAAGTGTGAAAATACGTTAATTATTAAATCTTTGCAGGTAAAGGAGAACGCTTAAAAAATTACAGCTTTGATTTAAATCTCACTTCTTGAAATTCTGAAGTTCATGGCTTCATTTAACGGAAGGTTTTTGAAATTGAATCACCCATTGAGTAGAAAACGAACTGAACTAATTAACTGTCCACCAATTAAAATCAATACGAAACAACTTAACTGATTAAAACCCTGTGTTATTGTTTAATGCACACCTGTACAATGGAAGAAGTCTACATCATTCTTAATTATGTGTTGTATCATCTTGCCTATCGTTTGTAACGACTTCGACAACATTTGATGATCCACAATTAAGTTCAGGTGACTTGGTTTTGGTCAACTAAGGTTTATAGATATTGAAATAAAAAATAATATTTCCCCTGTTTAGAAAAAAAGTATTACATCTTGCAGACTCAAACTATTTTTTCTTGCAGCCTATTTACTATACTGTGACTTTTGTCAACGTTAACAGATAAACTTTCGAAGTTACAGCTTTCCTATTAGAAGTATGAAGCATTCATGGTTATTCGATTGTAATTCAGTAATGAAAATTCCTGCATTTTGAAACTCTTATAAAATACAGCAACAGTAAAATATTTCTTCAAGTCATACAATTCATAATGACTAGAGCCCACGATTTTTTGCAAAAAGAATTCTGCAACAGTTTGTTTCAATGCATAATGTGCACATACTAAGCTATACTTAATGGTTATTGGCAGAATGTATTACTGCACAGACGTGGCTCATTGACTGTGCCAACAGGAACAAGGTTACTGCGACACCACACGTCTGTGGTTTGCTGGTAGAACTCTAAACGCTGAGAGTTAAAAACAGACTATCAATGACCATGAAGCAGGGCTGCATATGTGCACATAAGGCACTGAAACAAACTGTTGCACAATTCTTTTCGCGAAAAATCGTGGGCTCTAATAATGACACATTGTATTACTTAACTTCTTACTGTAATTGTTACAGATAGCTCAGTAAAATCCAGTTGATTAACAGTCAGGGGTGTCAATGCCGGGAGAGAACTGAGCGGAGAAATGGCGAAACTTGGCTGCGAAGACGTCGTGTCGTGTGAGCAGTGCGTGGAAGTTGGCGCAGAGCTGCTGGCATTGTTCGGAAACAACCGCGATGTGAGGTGGCGTGGGGACAGGGGCGAGGGGTAGGCGGTGTGACGGAAGGCAGGTAAAAAGCATTAATTAAAGTGCAGGTAGGGTATAAATGAGATTAATTACGCGGGGCGCTCGCGCCGCCGGAGTATATGAGACGCCCCGGCGACGACAGAATGAGTTACGACAGCAGTTCGCCGCAACATAAGCAGTTTACAGATAAATATCCTTCAGGCGGAGCTACAAGATGGGATGGGCGGAGTTCTGTGCACTCTTCACACGAAGCGACCCAGATGAGGTAGGTGGTTCGCTGTAGTATAAACTATCACCCGCAGCTTTACGCTAATGCTGATGAGCACTGAATTCACTGATGGTCCGTCAGCAGTAAAGTCATCATATCAATAATCTATCAATATTTCGTCATCGTCAGCCACTTGAGAGATTCGGACAGTGATAAGCAATGCAAATGTAGGAAAACTACTACGCGTAAACATATTTGATAAGTTAATACAGTTTCGTAAGGCATTTTATAGCTTATTTTATGCAAGAATAAATTAATTTCGTAGAATTTACCGGAAATGAACTTTAAAAAATACGCATCACACAAATTTAATGTTATTTTTCCATTGACTACTTTTTAAAACATTCTCAGGAAATATAATATATAGAGAAATGTATTCCAATGCATCAACATAACATGCATATCTGTAAACGCTTCTAGAGGACAGATGTTTTGAATCTCTCATAGATGTCTGTTTTCACTGGTTCTACATGTCCTCCCGATCTCCTATGGCATCAGCAGACGTTGTAGCCTCGCACAGTAAAATCATTCTCAGTGACCATCACTGGTCGTCAGCAGTTACATAGCTATAGCAGATATCACTGAAACAGTTGGCCAGTGAAATCAGCTAGTATCGGAATACGGCGACATAATACTCTGTCGATACAGGAATGTCGTTTGCGTCGAATAATTACAGGTATTGCCAAAGATATTCATTTGTTCATAGAAACCATAAACCATCCAAATGTGGTGAATAAAATAAAAGCACTCTAATATAAAGGATTTCTCAATAGTTTACGTCCATTAGTACCTGCCTGTAAAAATTGCCACTGCCGTAAACGCTCGGAGTCGTCATTGAAAAACATTGTTCACAACAATTCTCTTTTCATTAATTTTAATTATTTAAGTAAATCTGTAGTGTTCGATGTTTTAATTTTTAAGAAACATTGAAGTATTTTGTAAATACGGTAACATATTACTTATCTTACGTGGATGAACGTCGTAGTGATAACGTTGAGGCCTAAATTGAAATGTATTTTTTTTTCATAGCAAGTGACTGCGTGACATTTGTATTTTATCAGAGTTATTCAGTCACTTTTTTTTTCTCGAGAGAGAATGTTTTACCGAGTCGTGATAATCTGAATAGTTATTGTCATTTAGACGCAGTCAAAGGATTGTGATAATTTTTTTTATCTCATCAACGTAAAAATAAATATTAAGAAATGGCATGAAATTTAGGTGTGATTTTCACATGTTTCCTCTCCCTAGTATGTTAAGATTTTCAGTAAAAGTAGCATTGTTACGTCCAATTTACCTTAACTCAAAAACTTACCATTATCTTTTCGTTCTATTACAAATCTTAACTTCGAAATTATTGTAAAGATTTTAGTATTTCTAAGAAACAAAAAAAAAGTTTTTATGATATTGATGTTGGTAAAAATGTTTAACACAGCCAGCACAAAAACAGTAAATACAAAAAATTACTTAAGCGAATTTCATAACGTTCTCAAACAGTAGTGACTTGTTCTACAAACGGACAATCATTTACACGAATTTCCTAAATATGTACTTAATGATTTTGCTACAACAAAAACATTTGGATTCCGTACTGCGCACCGTAAAGAGTCCGATGACTAAAAGTCCAGGTTTATTGACAGAAATTTACTTATTCCTGAAAGGACGTAACATCTAAAAGGGCCGGCACCAATCGGAAGGCAGCACACAATAAGAGCTGAAAGTTAAACGCGAGAACTTTAATTCCTCTGAATATTTACGAAATTGTCCAGAATTCCCCCACCGACGTCAGAAAACGCACGGTCTTAATTTTTAGTCACTGATATCTCTGTATTTTTTTAAGGATTTTATTGATCGCTTGTATTCGTAAATTATGTGTTTACATATACAAAATGCGATTATATTTAATAACCAGCAAGTGTTAGGTAGGTTTTCTCATCACGTGACTAGATGTGTCCAACCATCATTGCTAAAAGCCTGCAAGCAAGTCATTGATCCGTGGCTTATTGGCCGCTTGAATAATTTAACCGGATTACATTTTGTACGCCTCAAGATGAAAGTTTGTCCTAGCCACGGTATAAACTCGTGACTTAATTTAATCGCGTAAAGTTAATGAATTATTGTTTTTCACGTACGGTAACTGCAGAATTTCGTAATTGCGTATTTTAATGACCAAATTGAAAACAAAAAAAATGGATACAGCTAAAACTACTCATGCCAATGTTACAAAGAGAGGATACTCTGTTTACATGTACGCTACAGTATGTCAGAGAATTGTATCAGCGCTTAACATCGAGGTCTTTAGAGCTGGTGTGGTGGGACATGAGGTAATTATGGAGCAGCGTTGGAATTAAGGGGCGGGGGAAACAGGGGATCCACGAGAAAACCCGCCGACCAGCGGCATCGTCCGACGCGATTCCCACACGCGAAAATCCAGGGACCGAACCCGTTGGGAATCGAACCCCGATCGCCTTGGGAGGCGAATGGTCTGACCATTCGGCCACCGTGGCCCCATGTACGCTACAGTAATATAAGTAGGCTTAAATTATGTGCATTCAATTTATTCGGTGGAAGTATAACCACCGGTATTAGCAAAATAAAGTATAACTATGGGTCGTTAGTATTATACGGTTCTCTGTATTTATTAACACTCGTTATAATTTTTGGAGAAATCCATTCACTCTCATTATGTTTATGTCCGTGAGAAACCGAAGAATATTAGCTTAGAACATGAGAGAACAAAACCATGTGTTTTTTTTTTTCGATAATAGGTAATTTGCACCCACATCACCGCAATACCTAGCCAATCATACGTAACTTAATATCAAGAAACTGAACTTCACAATTTTATTTTAGAAACCAATTTTCTTAAATTTTTTTCGTTAATATTGTGCGGTAAGGGGTAAACCCTTAAGTCACACTCACAGTAAACCACGGGAAAATAACATAGTACGAAATCATAATATCGTATACTGAAACAATCTTACCTTTTAATAATAGTTCAAAATAATTTTCGGTTGTTTGTATCATTCACCCAAAACTTGTAAATTAAAAATCTAGAGAGGTGTGTATCACAACAAGACGCAGCAATAATCTGCACTGGATGAATAAGTAATTAACTGGTACACTGCCTCGTAAAAATACGTATCTCTCTAAGAGAATACCGTAAGTTTTATTTTAGAAACGGGACTACAGTTTCTTAAAAATTTATTTTACGTGTTTAAATATCAGCGACTGCATTCATAGACCTACTGACAACCCAGGATAAAAGAAGGAGCCGTTATTATTAACGTATCTATAAACTACCTTGCGATAGTAGCATGTTTCCAAAATACTTAGTTTTGAGAGAAAATAATCCCCAAAAAACTGTGCACTCTTATAATTAATAACTAATAAATACACGTAGAAACACAAAACCGCGAATGTTAATGCGATTGACGGACTTTCAATTGTTGTTATATTCATTTAAAAACACTAGACGTAAAGAAATTTAGCAGATTTTTAAAGTTCTGTTTGTCCTGTTAAACCACGTTAAATAAAGAACAGTGTTTTATTTAGGCATAAGCCATATGGATGAGGCGACATAGCAGACGAGCGATTGTTTGTGCGAAAGCAGCTGCTCCAAGCATGCAATCTGTTGACGTCGCCGGTGCTGTCTTCATAATATAGTTTTCGTTACTTATTGTATGTAACTTACATACTTAATAAAACTCACTGTTGAATGACTTGCGTCAGTAAAGACGCATAAACTTTCAATTAGTTTTTATTTCAGCATACCACTTATTTTTCGCTTTATAAGTTGCTGGTCAAAAGAGGGAACTTCGGCTACCTTCGGTTAAGGCGATGATCTTTTATTTATTTCAAACAATTGCAAATAACTTGAATATTTTTTAAACCAAATGCTTTGAAAAAATTTGAGACATTGTATAGTCATACGATACACAATTTTGCCAGAACGGTTTTCTAAAATAATGTACCGTTTGCTAGCAAAAAATTATTTTGCTTCATTTTGGCTTATTTTGCCAACAGAATATGTACTTCTTCAGGGGTAAAAATCTAAAAATCTGCTTGGTGTATTGCAGCAGAAAACTGCAGATACAAACGATGATATATAAGTGTTAAAACTGCCAGAATTAATTTTTGATATACTATGTATTAATTTTCATTTAAACATTTTTTTCTAAACCACTGCTAAACTAAAGAGCGAGGCCTTAAGGATTTGTGGCGAGGGCCTGGTGTTTGTTCACTTATGTCGTTATCGATTGGACGCCTACGGGTCTCGTTTTTTGCATGTAGAGGACAGAGAGGTGCGTGGACGTTAGTGTGAAGCTTCCGTTTTATTGTCGGATTGCACTTGAATTTTTATACATTCGTCGTTTACGTAGCACGTGTGCATGGCAACTTTGAACGCCATCCAGAGTCTACAGATTAAGACCAAGGGTCCTTATTTATGCTATATTAGCAATTCATATTCCTTAAATCCTGGAAGGGAACATATATCGCAAAACCGTTACATAGAAATGTTGGACATTGTTTGTATTATGAGAGCTAATTTTTACAAAATGTTAGGTTTTTTTAAATTTTAGCTAATTATTGACTTACGAAAAATTTAATTAAGTAGATAATTAGTAAAAATTATAGAAACTTAAGTTTTTAAAAAAAAAAGGCTACAAAATACAAATAATTCCCAACTTTTCTATGTAACAGTTTAGCGATATCTGCTTTCTTTCAAGATTTAAGCAAATTAAGTTACAAAAAAAAAATAGTAACCCGTGGCATTAAGGTACGTCACAGTAGATTTTTTCACATGTAGTTCCCATTATACGCGTGGAAACTGTTCACACATTTACCTAAACTTTTGTTTTCGAAGTCCGTGGCGTGCTGTCATATTACATTACAGAAAATATTTTGGCCACAATGTTAGTTAAAATGTTATTTACAATGCTCGCATTCAAATTATATATATATATATATATATATATATATATATATATATATATATAAATTTTGAATTACAGACATTTCAGCGTAGAAGCATGTATATTTAAATAATGTATATAAGTGCTCAGCTTTATATTTTAGTATTTTCCAATTTAATTTACTACACGAGGTTCGAAGCCAGAACCTTTCGCGTATTCAAATGTATTTGTTGTTTTAAAAAAGAGCTTCGAAATATTTTTGAAAAATACATAATAATAAGAACTAAGCAATTCCAAATGGTTAAATAATTCAACATTAACGACATTCGTTAAAACAAAAAATTATTATAATGAAGTTTAATACACTTTGTCAGTAGTTAGGAGAGTGTGTAAACCTCAGTTTCGTGTAATCTGGAAGGCAAGTAAAGCCAATTACGCGCACAAAAGGAGGCGGGAACGTTAATAGCACCATTAAAGGAATATGATTGCGAAAAGAGCTGTCAGAAGCACTGGAGACACTCGTATTTGTAAAGTGGCTGGCGCATGCCTGCAGCAGGCCTGCGGAATGACGTCATACCTCAGAGCCACAGATGGGTCGGGTCGAGGGAGCGGAAGGTTCGTCGTATACAAGGGCGGCGGCTGCAGGTAACGTTCGCCGCTCCGAGACTACGCGCATCTTTTCCCTCGACTGCGGCCGTCTTAACGCGATATGTTAATTGCGCCGAGCTCGTTGTTCGCATGCGTGCGCGAGGTATGGCAGAGGTGTTAGCGGCAGAGCTCGCACCTCCCGAGAAGTAAACATGGTCCCCCGGCAGGCAGTCGCTCGAGTTATTCCCCTCCCCCTCCCCTACCCCCCCATAGTAACCACAGTACCTCCGCCCTGTGAGCGTACTTCCAGAACGACTATTACGACCGACATTAAGTCGCCTAACAGGCGTGATTACGCAGTATGTTTCCTGCTTTATGCCGGCGCCTTATTAACAAAACTGCGAACGGGCTCGTTGAACAATTTTTATATGTCAAAGCAGTCTGACGACGGGAACACCAGCCAAATTGGGATGTAAGGATAGGGCAAGTCAAAATGTCGACTAGTAGAGCTGGGTTATGATTTGAGTCTGCAGGTAAACGCAAGTTTTGTCGACAGCAGCTAACCCTTGCTAGTTTTAGCTGTATTATTGTTATGTTTTATTTTTATTGGGGTTGACATTGAAATTGCGTATTTTCTGTAACTAATAATGAAGAGCTCTAACGGTGCACGCTCAGACAAAAATTGCTAAAAAAGACATTCCCAAGATCAAATCTCCGAATATCTCTAGACGGCTACTGTCTCCACACTGACTCACCACTATGAGTTAGAAGTTCATTAAATTACGTGGCCTTGGTTCAGTGGTATCGTTCTCAATGTGTGATATTTCTAGAGTGGTTGCATTGGCCGCATTCGATCCAGTGCTTCTCAAAAAACATTTCTCCAGCGGTTTAAAACATTAAGAAGACGAAGACGTAAATTAAAGCTAGGAAATGAATATGCTTTATATGGGAGTTTCATAAACATTAACATAACGAAAAAATGCAATCGCAGAAAACAATTTTTGCCAACTTTAAGACTAAATGTTGTTTCAGCGCAGTCTTTATTTATGACGTGTTTACAACGCCCAATTTTATTTTCCCTTTGTTCCGTAACAGATTATGATTATACGAACTTCTATTTAGTAACATTTTGCTCAGGAAGACGACGAAATGCCTTTTCTAATAATACTGTTTCAAAATGTTTGCATATAATCGCTCTTATACGGTAGTTCCTGCTTCCTGAATTTTGTTTCGCTTTCGTAGTAGGTATACACATTTTGAATTAGATTCGTTAGCTTGAGTAATAAGCTTGTTTACGACTTAATTTTAAACGTGGCAAAACAAAGGCCATTTTTCATTATTTTCTTTTCTACAACATATTAAGGAATGTACCAACTCGCGGTAGTTAAATCAGATCCAACCAGTCAATAACGGATTCCATTAGGCATAGCTCAAATGTTGTAATGTATTGAAAATGGGATCTTTCATTGCAATATGAGTAGGTAATTAACGTAGACAAGTAGATCTACTAAATTCTATCTACTATCACACACAACATATTGAAGCAATTTAAAAGTCTTTAATTAAGGCCGCGATTACACGGCGGCCTAAAGTAGATAACAGAAGAGGTTTAGTCAGCCATTTTTAAACACGTTCAGGGTGTAGCTCCCGAAGTGAGCACGTTCGCGTGGTTACACGGTACTCGATTGTCGCAGTCAAAATCGATTGTGTTTTGTTACAGCAGTATATTGTCTTGAGGTTATGTTTAACGTATGTACAAAAGGTAAACAGAGGAAAGTAGCCGGAGTAATGTTAATTCTACTACAGGTTAGAAAGATCAGTGTTATAAGTTCGGCACAGGGAAAATTTTTGCCACTTTAGCGCTGGTATCGCTAATGCACCAAACTGACCATACACAGAGCTTTCGTTAGTTTTAAGAACCATTAAGTTAATAATTTAAAATGCGAAATCGGTTTATTTTCACTTTAAAATTAAATTAAATGACTAATATAGTTCCCAAATTTATATAAATTTTAATTTACTACGATTTCTTATTTATCTGGTCTCTTAGCGATCGAAGCGAAACTAGTGGCAGAAATTTTCCCTGTGCCAAGCTCTCCCATAAGAAAACGTATTTACTTTCTACCCAGTAGTATAATTAACCTTAGCCGGAGACACGTCAAATTTACGTTATATTTTTTTAACTCACTTGTTTACATGTTAAAAGTTGCGTCGGTCGCGATAAACATAACCTTTTGAAAGCTCTACTTACCCCGTTCCAAAGCTTGTAACACACTCATATGTTGGTGCAATGTGTTATGTGGTGACAAATATTCTTCGCCACACAAAACATTTAAACCAATATTACACTTTATGGAACGTGGCAAGGATTTTCGAAAATTTACTTTTACCGCGAACGACCACGTGCCTGCTTCATGCATACAGGAGTACTGGAAATGGCATACATTCTTTTTCCGTTGCAAATATATTGAAGGGCTCATATTTTAATATGTAACTATTTTTACTTATTTGTAGCCAACAAAACATTTTAATAACTTAATTTCCGCTGCTGCAGCATAACACGGGGTTGTCAGCCATCTTGTGCGCAATGCTTGTTGACGTTTAACGAGCCAATCACAGCAAGGAATAGAGATTGTTGTTTAGGCGAAGAACCTTTACAACCTGTTCAGTTTGAATAGGAAGCAGCAACGATATGAACTACTTCAGACACCGTGTGACCACACGTACGGCTGAGCAAGTTTAATTTAAACCAGTTCCGAGGCCCATGTAACGCGACCTAAGAGTGTCGGTCAGTACTGATGTTTTAATTTATAAAAGTATTCTAAATAAACTGTTTCTCAACTGCTGAAAGTTTCAATTACCGACGAAATTAGTTTAAATAGTTTTTCCTCTCGGTCTAGTTTAAATATTCCTGCACTCGTGTTACTGGATTGTTTATTTAGGTTAACGCTAAGGATGACAGTAGTCACTTTCCTGGTTTGAAATATTTATGAAAATACTTATATAAGTTTGGTGTGAGATTAAAGAAATAATAAATTAAGATATACCTGGCTACGTAAATTACACTAACTCCAACGCATGCTCTCGTTTTCATTGAATTTAGATGTCTGAGACGCTGTATTATAAAAATCGTTTTCGTTCGGTATTTAAAGGGTATGAAAAGGTACAATGTCGAGCGATCGACTGGAATATTCAATCATCAATAAAATCTAAACTGCTCATCAAAATTCGATGAGATATTTTGCCAAGTAGATATTTTATCAGTGGACGTTTATTTATGCAGCACTATGCGGTAGTATTATTCACTTTCGAGTAAAAAATTAGCAACTGTTTTTAGAAAAATAAGGGATTGAAACCACATAACCTACAATAACGGAAAAACGTAATTTTTATAACTTTTAATATGATGTTCATATATAATATGATATAATTCACATTTACATTTCGCCAGGCTACGAATATCAGATTAGTTTCTGTTCTTGAAGAAACACTTTATATAAAGCAAATGTTTGGCAGTGTCGTCGTCCATGCCGTGACGAGAGCACAGAAACAGACAGTGTCATGCGGACGTGACGAGACACCTGCGGTACGCGGCGCCGCGCGGAAAGGAACGTTTACCGGGATGAGGTGGTTTGACGGTGCTGGAGCTGGAGGGGCACACAGGGATGCAACGGAGAGGTATTCCGACCGATTGGCCGGCTGAGTGACGGGCCATCTCCGCGACCCCGGAGGCTAGCCGCCGCCACAAAGTGTGTGACAGCATGGTTGACGCGCGCCGCGTACAAGGGGGAGGTGTGCTATCACATCCCTCTCGCGGCCGGGCAGCGCCGACCCCGGGGGTTGCAGGTGCTCGGTGTAGCAGGGGTAGAGAGGAGGGTTGTGTTTGGTTTGACCGGCGTCTGACAGCCGTTGCACCGCACTGGTGCGTCCGACACGCCTCCCGTGGACACCTGGCTGTGGCGCTCTGCCCGTCCTGCGTCCATCCCTCTCCAGAGACCATCAGCGGTCCTCGCTGGATGTCCTCGTTACCTTCACCCCGACACTGAAAGAACCTACACGGCGTGGTTATATTATGTACCTTGTAGGCTAGGTTATCGCTAATTCTACTACAAGCGAGGAGACTCTCAATATGACAAGGGACAATTTCTCTACCTCTATTAAGATGGCTTTGAACAGGTGTCATTTCCAGTTTTTATGCATTCGTGAATGTAAACATTATTTAAGTATTTAAAAATTACACATACAGTATTTAAAACTGCAATGTCCTGGTTTTTCTGTAAAAAAATTGTTTTATTACGAGATCTAATTTTATAATCTTACCGAATTCAGCGTAGCTAGAGGCAAAAATTATCCTTTGATGACCTCGACCGTAATAAATTCAATTAACTGTCTAACTTGTTATAGAATTAATATTACGTATAGTTGCACAGTCATGGTATGTCTATAAGCCTTGAAAGGAATTCAGAGTCTTGTAACTTACTGGACAATAGAAATATCTACTCGGGTTATATTTTTGGATCACCTGAAGCTGAAATTTTGCCATTATTTTATGGCTAACATCGTGAATTATTATATCCTCGTTTATGCACTAACATGAAAATGTTTCTAGTAGGCCTACAGTATATACTGATTTAGTTCAGGAAAGGTCCGTCGGCGCTACTAGTAAAGCGGAACTGTTTCAACAGGGCAGTAATTGAGACAAGAAGTTGGGACTTTCACCTAGTCACTAAACTTAGTCAAGTTGGCAGCAGAGATAAAACATTGTCAGTGACTAGGTAACAGCAAATTGAACGGAAGATAATACCGGACACGAGAAGCGATTTTTTGTGTGACAGCAGCGGGTAGCAGTTCTAGTGGTTGCATTGCAGTAAGAATCTTGCCGGACGTTGCCGTTGGTCGGTGATTTTCTCTGGGTTCTTTCTTTTCTTCTGCCTCTTCATTTCGACAACGTTTCATTATCACCTAATATACTCAACAACCACCAGAGCTCAAAACTTCGATCTCAAATCGCTGACGGAAAACCTTGCCACTTCATCAGTGGTTGCAAGCGCTAACAATATTATTTAATACTGTTAATTCAATAATTATTTAAATAATATTCATAAATACCGATTCTTTATGTCAGGTTGTTTAATTTTATAAGATTTTACCAACAATTTTAATCAATTCCGTCAATCAAATATTTTAAGCCTTATTAATACTGAATTTCGATATATTATGTGAGTGAGAGATTTTGGTCAGCGCTTAACAATGAGGTCTTAGCGCTGGTGAGGGGTGACATGAGGTGAGTATGGAGCAACACCGGAATGAAAGGGCGGGAGAAACAGGAGATACCCGAGAAAACCCACCGACCAACGGCGTCGTATTGCACGATTCCCACATGCCAAAATCCGAGGACTGACCCCACCGGGAATCGAACCTGGATCGCCTTAGTGGGAGGCGAATGGTCTGAGCATTCGGCCACCGCGGCTCCGGTTATGTCTGTACCTGAGCCGCCTAGGTAGCACTAGCACGAATGTAGCCAACATGTGCACTGCAAAAGTATAAGCTGAGTCAAGTACTGTTTCCTGCTGTATTTAGGTTGCATCCGGATTCTGTTAATATAGATCAGCTCTTAAGACCTAGTTGTTGAAACGCCTCAAAACCCTCTCACCTCACCTCTGTCCATATATCGTGCCGGACGATGTATCTGGTCGGCGAGTATTCTCGGGGATCTCCCGTTTCCCCCGCCCCTTCATTCCGGCGCTGCTCCATACTCACCTCATATCACCCCTCACCGGCGCTAAAGACCTCGATGTTGAGCGCTGACCAAAATCTCTCACTCACTCACTCTGTTCATATATACAGGTTGTCCAGAAACAACCACACTTCGTGAATCCTGGACTAAGTTGGAGACGAAAATGTTAGTGGCAAAAAGTTGAACGACGGTATTTGACATGCACAATGTGGCAACACTGCACGGAGATAGTACCATCTTGTGCTACACGTCCCGTTATTGTTTTATGAATGTTACGTCAAGTAAACGTAGAATCACTTGTGTACTGTTTGGGATTTTAACGTGAACCCATAATAAGCAGGTCAAGACAGTAGTAGTAAGATAAGTAATGTATCTGTGGAGCGCCTGAAGGAACAAACTACAATGCTGTGTTGCCAGATTGTGCATGTAAAATGTCATCATACAACATTTTGTCACTAACATGTTCGTCTCCAGTTTAGCCCAGGATTTGCATGGTGTGCCCATTATGCAGTTGTGTCTGGACAGCCTGTATCCGTATCCGTACTTATCACCACCAGTGACATCACCAAGTGTATACTATCACTGTCCGGATACTCAGTATAATACACGGAGGCTCTATACTTGATAATTACATGAAGTTGCTTTATGTGTTGGGGTTTTCAGGATGATAGCTTTGGCCTTAAAATATTTTTGAGATGAATATGGTGTTTTTTGAAGGTTATGAAGTATTCCAGATATGTTCTAAATTTAGTTCAGCTTTAGCCCGTGTAAATAAATGTACGCCAAAAATTTATAATTTTTTCTCCATGTAAATATTTTCACGGAAAAATAATTATGTTATTAAATTGTTTTAGAAAAAAATTTCAAGCTGGATATTTTATTATTTTTTCATTTTATCAAGTCAAGAACGGCAAGATTACCAATTTACAGTTTATTTTAATTACAACTGTGTACAACATTTTAACTATATTAATCAGCTCATAGTTACATTTACAGTTTGCTTTACTTTTTGTTAGTTACTTATATTACCATCAGCACTTTAGTGCTTAGCGTTTTTATGTATACTATCGGATACACCCTTAGCAAAAGTCATTAGCTGGCTGGTTACCTAACACTGTGTATTGACCAGGGCAACTATATAATGTATGTTATACATACTTCCCTTCACTACTCAACAGAAGAGTACTTCACCAGCCGTGTTCGCTAAAGTCGATATTACACGATGTTAGATACTGCACTAGCTTGCCTGAAGTTTAGTACCATACAACATGCTATGCCAGCGATTACATCATTGATAGCCTGGCGGCTGAATTCATACTAAGTTTTATAATAAGACGTATTTTAATTTGTCCCAAGTTTTATACAGGTTTAAATTACTGACCAATCATATTGCAGTGTCAGAGCGTAAAGCGCCCCGAGTAACAACTGTCGGAAATAGAATCGTAAAGACAAAAGTACCGTCGTCATTATGATTATGCAGTCAGGAATTTCGAAAACCACTCGCGAGGCTATGAGAATTAAATATTATTGACTAATGAAGATTTTCGACAGGCCAATTTTCTGAATGCATTTGAGAGACTGAAGGTTTCTGAAGTGCACAAATAAATGTGTAATATTCAATTGGCTTTTGTCATGTTTGTATAAGTAAATGAAAAAAAAAAGTATTTCTCAAGATAATATTTCTAAACTTACGGCAATTTTAATTCTGTAACTTGATTCTTATAAGATTTTAAGTGATGTGATTTGATAAACTTACCAAGCGATTTTCGGAGACCAAAAAAAAAAGTTACGAAGTATATTTGTAGGAAGTACAGTTATAGCTGTGCTTGGTTTTAAGGTAAAATATAAAAAAAAAAATAAGCAAAAATTAAACGTCCGTTGCAGATTTTGCATTGGCCTCATTTCAATATCTTTTGCATCACGACATTCTTCTGACTTTATAATATGTATGTGATACAAAATTTTGCAGTACTATACTTAAACAAGTTTCTAAAAATGTTAATAAATATAATTTACATGAAAAGTATAATAATGGAATAAATTACAATTTGTGGTTAATGGACACTGATAATTTGCTTTTATTTGGCTATTCTTCTTTAAATATGGAAAGGTATAACTGCATAATATTCTGAAAAAAAAAAAAGAGTTACAAATTAATAGCCTTAAAAAGTTAGAAACACAGTTAATGTAGTTATTACAAATAACTACTAGCCTATTTTATTTGTACTTTTCAATAATGCTATCAATAAACTAACCCGCTTTCATGCTGTTTGGAAGTGATTTAGTGGTGGCATGATTATCTGTCTCACAAAGGCAAAGTTTTGAAAAGACCTATTTCAAAATATCGCTTTCCCATTAATTTTTGTTCCAGAACGTTTCTAGGGCAATTGATTTTTTTTGTAAAGAAATAAATGCAATGCACGAATAATTACAAACCATTAAACACTTGAAAAAATGTCTTTTTACATTAATATAATTATCTAGGTATGTTGGAAATACAAATATGTGATACGAATAAAACATTATTCGTTCAACAAATTAGACGCAACGTTAATATTTGCAGAGGCGCTATATGCCGCGTTTGAGGTGCGGGAACGGGTAAGCGATAAGGGCTAGTCTTCCTCGTAGGCTACTTCAAATACCATGTCGCCTGTATGTGCGGTGTGCAGTGTTTTGGTCGTTGGCTTTTTCTTATTTGACTTTAAGAGTGCGTGGTAGATAAAAAAACCGCTGAAAACATCAATTGATTTCTATGCTTTTTTCGAAGCCAATGTAGATAAAATACTCAACGACAATACTAGATAATGGTATTTGCCATCTTTATGAGAAAATATGTATCCAGAATTACTAATCCGTTACGCGTGATCTCTTGCGCCGCAGTTGAATGCACAAGGTTCCGGCGTCAGAGATTGTGCCTCAGAAGTTCGTAACACTAGAAACAATAAAACTATTGTCTAGGATTGCTATTGTATAATTTTCGCAAATTGGCTTCAAGAAACCTGCAGTTATAGACTGATGCTTTTAGCGTTGAATTACGTACCACGCCCTCTTAAGCAGTGACTCTACTTTTTTATTTACGGAAAGTGCGTAGTAAATTCTAGCGCGTGCTTCTTTTTTTTTTTTTTTTTTTTTTACGCTTCTGGTTGGTAATTTTGTGTGACAACAGTGTGAAAAAGCAGTTTTTATCCTTTTTGACGTGCCCCAAAACACTGTTAGTAATCACGATAACTAGAAAAAATAGGGAAGCATAGTTTTAAATGTGTTTTATTTTCGTAGATTTAAACATCGAACACACGTTTAGTAGAATTTCCTATAAAAAAACTTTGTCCGAACATGTTGCAGCAACGTTCCTGCTTCAGCTGTAAAGGGCCCATAAAACTGCAACCACTTTACAATTTCGTAATTCGGTACGTGTGGTTGGAATTAATTACTGTTAAGCTTTGTGTAGCTAACAAGTACTGTGTCAGATTTCATTACGCCAGCCTCTACTATGAAATATTAACTACAAATCAAATACAACTACACCTCACAGAGCGCTTTCCTTACAGACGTAGAACTGCAGCAAATTTCGTGTTATGAGGCGTAAAGTAGATACTTCACAATACTTGTTGCCGTACTTGACTTTGTGCCAGCTTCTGTGAGGGCTTTTGTAGTAATCGGTAAAGAGGCCGCCATACGAGCTGACATACAAGGTTAATTAATTAAGACATGTACGGCAGAAACTGTCGTCCAAAAATAGCATACTTGGTAGGTGTTAAGTGTATAGTAATAATATAGGTCAACCTTACTTACAGAGCTGAAGACAAGTAAGTGATTTTTTAAGAAACGTTATACATTTACGTCATGTATGTTGAACTGGTAATATTCAATTCTTATGATATGCGAGTATGGTTGGCAGTATCTCGCCATTCTTCCCACGTGTCTGCCTTCCTTATCAGTTTGCAATATGAACAATATGAACTACAAAACTTAAGTCTGCCAGTATTTGTTTACTTGATCCAGTTTGGGCCCTCGTCCGTATATCTTGTTGTCTACTATACTGATTTGTATTTACACATACAATTCGTTTATTCCTTTTAAAAAGTAATAAAAACCAGCCGCTATGACAACAGCAAAAGAGCATGAACGGGAGATTAACTTAAATATACTCTATTAATAAGAGTAAGTTAATTTGTGTTAATTACATTAGCTGTAGTGTTTACGTTAAAATTCTCTAGCAAACGTTACTGAGAGAAATGGGCCAACGGTAACACGTTAGACTCGCATTCGGGAGGACCCGGGTTCTATACCTGGCTCCGAATATCCTACTTTCGGTTTTCCATGGTTTCCCGTAATCCCTTCAGGCGAATGATAGGATAGTTCCTTAACAAAGGCTATGGCCAACTCTTCTCCCAGCTCCTGTCATTGTACCGAGTTGTGTCACGTCTCTAATGATCTCACTGTCAACGAGACGTAAAGCCCAATTACCTTACCTAGCAAACATTCAAATTATATTTAGTATCGGTGATCGTCACAATAATTTGTCTCTGTCTTGTCCTAAAGCAGTTCGAATGATTTCCAAGATTACGAGCGCAATTCTATACGTGGTCGTGATGGACGACAACGCTTTTGGCTTCATTATTCGGTTTCAGGCATTTGTTCACGTGAAACGCTTTATGCACTGAAACTTAAATATGTTTGGCCAATTATAAAATATGAAATTAAATCTGAGATAGCGAAATATACAACACTTCCATTTACTAAACCCGGTAAAGTGTGGAGTGTAGCTTCGTGTAAATTACTTACTTTAGACTTGGACAAATTATGTACATTAACTGTACGCACACAGAAAAAAAATCAGATCAGTACTCGTTATCACTGTTAGTTTGTAAATGTGATGTATATGGGCGCTAGGTGTGGAGGTTAAAGTTCGAATCCTCTTGCATCTATTCTAGTATTTTCCTCCCAACAACCTTCCCCGACATAAATTTTAATTGGAAATAAATTGATAACGGGTAATAGCATATAATCGTTCAAATTGAGGTTTTAAGAAGCACGATCTTCCCACCAACACAAGCCTATGTACTGTACTGTTACAAACAATTACTTTGTATTATTTCTACGCTTTGCAGTGCTATTAGTTAAATAACTGATAGTACAAAATCTTTTACGAAAAATGTGTTTCCAAGTTTTTTTCTGACAAAGTGTAAAATTTATTTACAGTGAGGTGGTACAAAATATGTTGAAACGATCTGAACATAGTCAATATTTAGAAATTTAAATTTGTATTTTGAAGCGAAATTTCTCCTAAAACGCAGGTTGTATAGAAGATACGGTACATTAAAAGTATATACAGCTGTGGTTGGTGCAGTGGCTAGCGCACTTGCCTCCCACCAAGGTGATCTGGGTTCGATTCCGGCGGAGTCAGTATCCGCTTTGCTCGCACCCCCCCCCTCCCTTCCTACATCATGACACTACTCACAAGCGCTAAAAACCTATACGTTGAGTGGTGACCGAATTCTCTTTACCTACTTTTCTTTTGTGCCCTCTAGTTCATAATCAAGTACTAGTGTTATGAACGTGAAAATTTATCAGTGAGCTGTTTTTTATTTATTTCTTTGTAAAATTATTTTAGTAATAAAATGCATTATCTCACCCCAACAACTTAGGTTTTTGCAATTATATCGGTTTCATGTTTAAAGTACTATTATTGTTGTATTTACAGCAATTCTTTTATGTTATTGACTACATAATGAAGTACGACTTCCCTCTTGTTTGCAAATAGTTTGCACCATTCATTACGCCATTACGTTAAGTAACCTGCTGGGGTCAGCTCGATCACCAGGCCATATAAACATATCAGCAAGCAATTCAGGTCTGTTATCGTGACTTATTGAAGGCTTGTAACTTTACTTGAGCTGAAGTTGAACACCTCAAGGTTAATTTTTTTCTAACCCAAACTAACCCAATGACTTAATATAACCGCCTAGGCTCCGCGGTGGCCGAGTGGTCAGACCACTCGCCTCCCACCACGGCGATCCGAGTAGATTAGAGCGGGGTCGGTCCCCGGACTTTCACATGTGGTAATCGTGCCAGACGATGCCGCTGGTTGGCTCCGGTTTCCCCCGCTCTCTCACTCCGGCGTCGCTCCATATCGACATAATGTCTGTCACCGCTCACAAGCACTAAAGACCTAGATGTTGAACGTTGACCAAAATCTCTTCTCTTCTCTTCTTACCTCCCCATACTGTAATAGGCCTCTGAATTCGTAGTGCAGGCAGTGATTATTTTTTGTTTACCGTCCCAGTTTTTCTGTAGCTCATTATAAAAGAGAGAGCTACGTAGTTTTCAGAACACACATTCTTTGCACTTCTATGGTGAACTGTTTTGATTGTTTTATGACAAATGTGTTCTTGTTATTAGGCACATGAACGTATGCTGTGAATCTAAGATGTATGTAATGATGTTAGACTAGCTGGCAAGGATACCATATTCTGTGAATATTGGTAGCGTCCCCAAACGTGCTGATCATGTATCTTATAATAAATATTTGTTATTGTATCATATTTTTATCAAATCTATTTTTTTTTTTTTTTACATTAAGCAAATATACTCACTTCATTAGCATCATGCAAATACGAGGTCTATCGTTTTTATTTTCTTCGTTATTTATATTTGCCTTCAATTTTAAGATTATAGTTTTCCTAGTCGTGATTTTGGATTCTTACGGTCGGTTTTGGATGGCTGTAAAAATGACCACTATTACGCTCTTCATATAACCTCTTCATGTGATTGTCAAGTTATTGTTTTGTTAATGTGCAACCATATCTCACAAAACTCAGTGCTCCTGTAGTTAAATCGATATATTTTAAAATCATTTACACTTTAATGACATTTCTGTGAAATGCTCGTAATTCTACAAAAATTCTTTATGTCAAGAATTTGGTAGGTAAATTCACTAACGCTAAAAACTTGTAGATAATTTTAGCCAACTATTCCGTATGCTTATTGTGAGGCATTAAAAATAATTAATGCAAAAATGTTCTGAAGTCACAACGCGAGAACATTGTAACGATTGGTTCCTAAATCGATGAAAGTTTTAATGAAACATATTTTACCTAGCTCGTATTTGAGTGATGGTATCACTTATTGTAAACGTACTGAAAGAAAAATTTTGTAGGAAACTTTTCCTGGTGAATTATATTGAAGAAAAAAATTCAATTTCTTGGCGGCCAATGTATTTTGGTGGTAACAGCTAAACGTTATTGTGGTGAGCACAAAAAATATTGGGCAGGATAAATACGTACAAAATATTTTGTAGCTGTCACAAAATTTCTTTTGCGTGATAGTATGACTAGTATTAGAGGAGAAACTTCTGTAACGAAATTATACCTAACAGTTCTCCGCTTTATTTTCCGCAATATTTTGAACTGATATAGGCTATCTTCATGTTTGCTATCATTTAAGATGTCTGTACGAATATTTGACTCTACTTACAAACCGTGGCAGGCGTTACTAGTTCCAAGTGAAATTTCCTCGTAGTGTGAAAAAAGTCCCTGTATCGAACACATTTCTTCTTATCCGTTGGCTGAACGAATTCGAGAAGAACCAAACGTGCTTGGCAGTGTTCAACTTCAGGCTACCGAGCAGCTATTGGCTGACGCCGGGTTATCGCAGAGCGGTAACGGAAAGGTGATAGCAGGAATGTTAATTAAAAGCCTTCACCCCTCTCGACGGCGGGTAGCTTTCCGTCTAATTAGATCAGATGCCTCGGCGTGTGAGGGCTTGGCGCGTCTCGAAAACATCGCCTTCGAGACGGTCACAGAATCTACGGGGATCGCAAGGACCCTGGACAAGTGTCGCAACGCATTGATAAAGGCAAAAAGGTATGGACAAAGGAGTTAAATATTATATTCAAGTGTCATATATACCACCGACGATGTTATTAAATATTTTTAGTAGCCAAAAAACTCCAATTCACTGGAACTAGTGCACATAGGCTAATTAACTATCTGCTCACGAATACTTCACATAACAGCTATAATTTCATTTTACTGAAGGAAAAGGAATGTTCCCCTTAAATTTATAATTATTCCCATATCAAATTTTGATTTTAATATTTGAGAATTCAGCCAACAGAAACGATGCCCGCACTATTTATGAGAGATTTTTTAGGTAAGGGGCCACAGATTCCGCCATTTGATGTTCATAATTACGTAGTGAGTTCGCACTCGGCTAGGTAATGCAAAAAAAAATTTGACTGAAATATTTAGCAGTTGGCATGACTCCCCATATCACCTTATTGCTGCCATAAATGTCTTCTAGGGAACCAAAAACCTCTCTTGTGTACTATCGTACTTTCGTCTTAGACAATTAGCTTCCAGGCACACATAGCGTCGTACTCTGTCTAGAGATATTACATTGACTGCAGAAACGTGAAATTAACTTTTAAACAAAACTTGACACACTCCACACAGAAAATTATAACTGACAATTAAAATACACATTGATATTGAAGCGTAACAGAGTAAATACCGTTTGCAGTGAATTTAATTTGCAAACAATTTTCATGCTAATTAAATATTACTGCAAATGGTCATAGCTCTTAGATCTTCATAACGTTGTCTTTTGTGGTAATTTGTATTTCTATTTATTTTTAATGATTTTTCAATTAATTTCAATACTACATAAATTCGCCATTGTTATATAACAGACACACTATAGATCGGCTCTCTATTTCATAAGCATCACTCGCGATGCAAAGTGTAATTTAAACACTGGCATAGCCTATAATCTCATCAAGTACAGACTAAATGGGACGTATTTCACTAACTTCGTATTAATAAAATGGGTTATTTAAATATTTACAAACTCTAAAAGCTTTTTTTAAAAACTATAAAGCCAGCGAAATTATTTGCAATAAGAAAATACTTTTCTACGTTATTAATTCGTAATTTTTTTTAAAAATGGATTTAAATGTTAACAAGCATGAAAACGATGCAAAAAAGACAACAGAGAATCAAAAATTTATTTCAACACATACATTTTAAATTTGCTTGTTTACCTTAACGTCAGCTTAGCATAGCGGCCATTGGCTGTGTCGCAGAATGTTACGTCCAAGCGGCATCAATATTTCCACGACAGATACAAGAATCACTTAGGAGGAACGTACAACGTACATACGTGTTGAGCATCGCGAGTTAAGAGTGTTTCTTTGTTCTATTAGACTTATCGTCTCGTCGACAGCGAGGTCAGCAGAGACGTGTACAGAAACCTGTACACTAAGATAAGAACTGGGAGAGTAATCAGTCATGGCAGTTGTTAAGGAACTGTCGATAATTTTCGTGGAGCAATTTCGCAAAACCCCGTAAAACCGGAATCAGGATGGCCGAAGCCGGGGATCGAACCCGTGTTCTCCAGAATGCGAATCCAACTGCTTAAGCCCGGCTTCCGTAGCGTAGTCAGTTAGGCGCCTACCAGCGGTGCGAGAGGTCCTGGGTTCCAACCTTCTTTCCATCTCACTCGGTATAGATCGTTTATATTACAAGGGATTTGTAAATTCGATAGAATCGTTGAAACTCCCGATTCTGGGGGGTACCATCGTAAGTGCGCAGTATGATATGAGCTTATTTTTAAAGAAGCAAATTGCAAATCCAGCGATTGCGGGACGACTGTAACACGAGAGGTTTGAATAACGCCGCAAACCCGGCAATAAATAGACTAAAAGCTGCTACAGCTTGACGACTTAAAACACAAATCTAATGAAGAACATGTCAAAACTTGGATACAAATGTGTTTTATTCACTTCCCAGGGCTCGCGGAAAATAGGCCGAGAAATATCACTAGGCACAGTGTTCGTTAGAGTGGGTGGGGAGGAGGGGGGTGTTTCTGCATAATTTCAATTGTTTTAGTTACTTTGTATTTGTATGAGATATGACTTGTTTTATAGGTATATATTGGGACAATTTTTACAGAAACAAAAACATTCTAGCTGTCGTAGTATTATAAAGTGACTTGCCAAAGCTAAAATTTACATAAATTTACATAAATCTATGTTATACAAGAAACGAAAACCAACTCACCGAAATAAAATAACTCACTCTATAGCACAGTGTCCGGGCTACGTCAAACATGTATAAAAACCACATTTAATGTTTTTTTTGTATTAAAAAAACAGAACCCGAAACTAAGTATTTCAATATTTATGCAATTTCTTAAAAATTCAAACAATTTAAACATTGGATTTTAAACATTTCTTGACGTAGCCCATAACACTGTTCTTCAGTTTGATTTTAGTTATTTTTTCAACTGGTTCCCGTTTCTTGTATAAAACTGTTTCATACAATTTTGGGCGTTGATATGCCACTATATAAAACTATGGAAGCTAGAAAATTTTAATTACTGTAAAAATAATTACAGTGTATGTCTACAAAACAAACCACATTTCGTACAAATATATAAGTCATGAAAACAACAAAAATTTTATATGAACTTCCCCCTTAAATGTGTCCTCTAGATGGGTTTGGTTTGTATGTGAGAGGCACAAAATCGTTAGAGCTATAAGATTGCTGCTGACAGGCGTACGAAATGCAGAATCCCGAAATGCGTAACTTGGCCTAAAAATCACTTAGCCTAAAATTTTAAAGTGGCGAACAGTCACTTAGCCTAAACATAATTTAGCCTAAACTTCACTTTACTAAAAGTCACTTGGCATAAACGTCACATGACCTAAACGTCACTTGGCCTAAAGTTACTTGACCTATACATCACACACCCTAAAAGTCACTTAGCATAAAAGTCATTTAGCCTTAAAGTCACTTGGCCTAAACATAACTTGGTCTGAACATCACTTGGCTTAATGTCACTTGGCCTAAACGTCTCTTGGCCTAACTCTTGGCCTAAACGTCACTTGGTCTAAAAGTCATTTGGACTAAAACTATTTTAGGCGATATGACTTTAAGGAAAATGGAGAGTACCCCAGAATCCCCTCTACCCGCAAGTCATCCAAATGGTGGGCAAATATTATTATTATTATTATTATTAGTTTACCTACGAGACGGTAGACAAATAATTTTATTTGTGGTAAGAGTGTTTCAAAGACCAACACATGTTTCTAAATTTCTGTTTTTAGAATCCGTTTTTTTCCTTTGCGTCATGCTGAAAAAAAAGATATTGTAGCCATTTTGGGTGGCATTAATATCATGTTTCTAATAAACGTATGGAATTTTTAAACATATCAGCACGACATAGTTTTAAGTGTGTGTTCTTTTCACACATACACATCTATAATGCACGTTATAAGTAGTTTCGTCAAAGAAGGCAGCTGGCTGCAACTCATTTAAAACGCCAATTATAATCGTCCCAATACACAAAGGTACGAGCAGGGCCTTTGCTCAAACTGTGTACGCAAGTTGTGAAATAATTGTACCTGAAACACACACGTTTATGTCTTTATCAAGTGTTTCTCCCCCTTGTTTATGTTAAATGCGTCCGCTGTAACAATGTAACAGACAGGACTTTACAGGAACATTTTTATACGGCTGAGAGATGAGAGAAGTGGCGCATAGGTATCACATTTGAGTGACTGACGCAATGCGATGGGCTCGATGCGACTCTAAAAATTCTCGTTATTGCCTACACTAATAAGTTTGCGTCGCGACAAATACTAAAACAAAACAAAAAGTAAATAGTTCCTTGCCACTAAATGCAAACCTCTTGTACGACAGACATTGACGTTTACATTATTTTATAATTTTTTCGGTTATTAGTAACACATTTTTAATCCCCACTAGCGTTCCCACGTGTGATAAACAAGCCATAATTACACACGATTTGCTTATAATAACGAACAGATATCAACGCAATTTGCTACCAACTCACCTGTTTCCCCAATTCGTTTATCAGCTTTGTCGCGTTCACAACGCGAATAAAATATAGTTCCACTCTACTGAATTCAGAAATCGCGTCGCGTTGGTGACTTTCGTCGCGTAGACGTCACAGACGCATCAACGCTGATTGGCTGGCCAGTTATTTTATTCGCGTCGCGTTATTGCGATTTTAGAATTACACGTACTCGCACGCATTCGTGAAGAACTGGATTTTATTCCCGACTCCGGTCCTCCTGATTTCCAGGGATTACCGAGATTTCCAAAGATGAATTCTGGGAGGAGGATTTCTTAACGTAGGTAAGCTATAGTCGATTCCTTACTCAGTTCCTGACCTTGTGTCAAGTTGAGTGTTAACGTCTCTAATGTTCTCTCACTTGGTTCTTCCACACGCATGAGATATTGTCCAGAATTTCACTGTATTTCGCGTTACGGTGTTTCACTTTATTTTCTGGGGGACACTACTTTCCAAAAACGTAATAAAATGAAATTCGTTACACTGCTACTCTCCAACATTTCAGTTAACACATCAAGGTGCGCGAAAACCTTCAAATCTGCTTTTACCGTTTACCCGTTCTGGGAAACGAGTTCGTTGCCATAAGGACCTGTCTTGTTGTTTCGGAAATTTTTCCAACTTGGCTGTTTTGGAGTAAACTAAAACGGAATGTTCTGTATGGTAATTTTTCAAACCTAAATGTTGGCAACACTTTTCTCTTTGTATTTTGATTACGTCACGGTGATAAATGTGAAGTGATTTTGGTCGGCACTCAACATCGAGGTTTTTAGCGCTGATAAGAGGTGACATGACGTGAGTATGGAGCAGCGCTGTGATGAAAGGAAATTGAAGATCCCGAAAAAACCAGCGGCATTGTCCGGCACGATTCCCACACGCGAAATCTGGGACTGACCTGCCGGGCATCGAGTCCGCATCGCCTGGGTGGGAGGCGAGAGTCTGACCCATCGACCACCGCGACTCCCGGTGGTAGATGTGAATACGAACTTGGTTTCGAGGGCACTGCAGTTCAGCTGAAATAAATGTTTATACAACGAGCATTATTTGAGTATGAAAAGGTTAGAAATGTGGCTGGTTTATTGTGTTTTTTCTGTTATACTAACCAAAGTTTTCAGTGTTTCTTATGATGTCTGACCTTTCTGTACTGTATATTTTCTCGTACGGTTGTTTATTGCTATTGCTCACATAACCTTTATACTCTGGGATCTTGCATTGGTTACACTCATGGTTTTTAATTGAAAAAGCAATAGTGGTATGAAAAACTGGCATGGTATAACAGCCCATGTCTTTATAATGAACATAGACAAACTATAACTTAAAAAAAAAAAAATCTCAGACCAATCACTGCAACAACATAACTAAAACCACAACTTATACCATACGAGTCTAATTTATTCAAATTAATCTCATTTACTATCACTTGCTGCGTTGATACATAGCAACAGTTTTTTCCCCACAAAAGTCAGCGGCGTCTCTATAGAAAGATAAGCTAACTACAAAGCTCCACCTCATTTGAAGTGGTCCATTAGCCTAAGTTGCGGAACAACTAGAGCTGCTAATTGCACTGTTAGCCAGGGAACGTAGCGTTATGATGCAAATAAAAATATTTTAAACAAGAAATGAAAATTTCTGGAACTATTGCGTAACTGGAAAACACAAATGCTGCACACAATCACGCCTAGGCAATGCCGGACATTTTTAAGCGTTGCATAGGTATAAAAAGTTGCCAGTGTACTTGGCAGAACCCAGACAATTTTCACTTCGAAGGTGAAGAAGCATATTGTTGAGTCTCTATGTGTCGCGCACGGAACAGTTCTAGGTGAACGGGAATTATTGCATTTGACTAACTGTTTTCCTTACACTAACAATACAGTACAAAAACACACTGAAATAAATTTTTCCCGAATATTTATTTGAATATTATTAAAAAAAAAAAAAACAAGTTTACTTTAGTTTACAAAATATGTTTTACCAGAACAAAGTACCACAACCAACACACCTGAGTTTATTGACTCAACATAAGCAGTACCACAACGGTAACACGTTGGACTCGCAATCGGGAGGACCTGGGTTCGATCATCGACTCCAACCATTCTGATTTTGATTTTCCATTGGTTTTCCATGGTATCCCGAAATCGCTTCAGGCGAGTTCTGGAATGGTTCTTGAACAAAGTCCATGAACGACTCTTCTCCCAGATCTTGTCCTTGTGTTAAATTGTGTGTACCAGTCTTTAATGACCTCGCTGTCATCTAGACGTAGCCCCCTTATCTTACCTCAACAACATAAGCTGTAGTTTATTCGCTTATACCTGAAATAAAATATTTGGTTGACTCTAATGTAATTGGAAGTACGTTACGCAGACCGAAACTTCAATGTTTGAGCACGCCATTATACCTAGGGAGATATTTTGGTTATTTCGTTGACAGTTAGCATTATAACTTCATTTTTAAGTGTATTAAATGATGATTTAATCTGTTACAAGCAAACACGATATAGCAAAAAATAAATAAATAAACGAAAAATAAAGAAGTACGATTTGTTAATGTACAAAAGTGTGAATGTCATATTTTATGAACCATATATCTCTTAGGAGATGTCAGTCACTAACATTCAGTCTGCGCCGTACATGCAAATGGCCTATTCTAAATGCGAGAGATCACAAGCTCAATTATCGGTGCTACAATTTTTTTTAAAATCTCTGTCCAAAAATGTATGTAGATGCAAACAAGTGTTGAATGTCTTCAATCAAATAATGTACTTGGGCAACAAAATGAAAACAACAAAGTTATTTTGTTTCAGCAAAAAAAAAATGTATTTCACCATGCACAAATTATTTGGTTGAGGCCAACTAAATTTTATCAAAACCCTTCTCTCAATGCACAGAAAACATAACTGTGTTTTGTCTTACAAAACATAACTTGTCGTGTTCAGAGAAAAATAAGATGGAGGAAAAAGACGTAGCAGGAAAGTAGGCATACAAAAACAAGCTGTACATTTTTTTATCCACGTACTTGACCAAAACATGGTCTTACGTTTTTGTCATTTGACCTTATGTTCAAGAATCTTCCACTACTGTGAGAAACCTCTCAATACAATTCAGCCGCTTATCGGCGGTACGATAAATCTAAATATTTTAGAAAACAGTCAAATAGGGCTCGTCGGTAAATGTTGATGGTGGGTAACGTGTGTCTAGAAAGCGTTGCTTACTATATATTACTAAGTAATAATTGTGAAGGTTCAAATAAATTTCAAATTGTTACTATTCTTAATTTTTTTTCACTAGGATATTTGTTCTAAGGGAAGAAAAATTAATACACTGCTGTTAAATGTAGGAAATGTTATAAAGTTAGATTTAGCTAACTACATAATCTTATGACCAAAGCTAAGTTTTCATAGGCTGAACTCAAGGACAGATGGGGACGCGGTGGACGAGTGGTCAGACCATTCGCCTCCCACCTAGGCGATCCGGGTTCGATTCCCGGCGGGGTCGGTGGGAATCATGCCGAACGATGCCGTTGGTCAGCGGGTTTTCTCAGGGATCTCCCGTTTCCCCCACCCTTTCATTCCGGCGCTGCTTTATACGTACCACATGTCACCCTTCACCAGCGCTGAAGTCCTCGATGTTAAGCGCTGACCAAAAACACTCACTCAAGGACAGTTATATACGTGAAGCGTAAAAGCGGAATCTTATATTAAGCGCTATATTTTCTTTTCCAATCCCACCCTTAGCTCGTGCGTAGTGAAGTCATTGAGTAAAGATCGTTACTCAATGGCGAAGTTGCCATAACTTAGGTTAGAAGAATATTCATACGCGGTGTTCGTAGAGCCATATTTCAACGACATACACCACAGGTATATTGCAATGACCTTGCTTCACACAAAAATACGACACTATTTTTTATAAAATATACGGTGCTGTTTGGTTTACATCATAACATAAACACATAAATCTAATAAAAACATAGAATATTTCAATTAACCTCTAAAAGCAGTTCATCCCGTTTTCGAATCTTTACCACCAGATTTAAAAAAAACCACACATAAAAGATGATTCCATTATCTGCACACTCCTGCGTGCATTCCACATACATACAAGCATGTATGCTTGGTAAGATTAATAAATTCCTATATACTTAAGACACCTACATGTGGACTCATAACCGGTTTTTGATAAAAATTAAATACGTTTATGAAAATTTGTTTTCAATGCAGTCGAAAAATTCACTCTTACCGTTAACTTTTCAGTTATTGGTAAAAAATTGGTTTGGCGATGGCTACGCGAAACAAGAGGCCCTATTCTTAATATACGTATTTGACGAACTGGATTCCAAACTATCCTGAGTCACATTTAATAATTTTTGAGTTCTTAATACTGCATACAGCACTCTCTTATTCGTTTAAATTTGCACTTTTGTGTATTTAAAGTAAGGAATGTGACAGTGGTTACTAAGAGGGAAAAATGTGGATTTCTGCAAATAAACTTATTCGTGTTCCGTGATATTTACTTTTTGATTTAGGTCTTTTTGTAATCCAGCTCTTCATTTCGGTGTCCTTCAATGTTCTAACAAAATACGCCAAGAACGACTGATACTCGTGGACACTACGGCGTGAGAAATGTGCAAGCCTAGGGAATGCTGTGCTCATCTTGTATAGCCCGCGAGTGAGTTACACGACCTACGTGGAACAAGTTAGCAGCGTATTTCCTCTGAAGAGAGCCGTGCATGGGAGGATGGGTCGCCAATGCGTGATTTAGCCAAGGCGAACGTTCCCAGGAAACAGGCTGGCCACGCCGCCTAGGGCAGGGCAGGCCCGGGGTTGGTGGAGGTATTAGATCAGGATTTATCAAGTGAGTGTGACAGAGCGTAATCTTCTTAGTCGGGGCAAAGGACCCGGTGTGACGCAGGTAGCGGAACTTAGACGCGGGGGACCAACCCCCTCCCCACGACCTTCTCACCGCTTCTCCCTGAGCCATGGCACACACACACACTCTCTCTCTAGCTTCCTGTTTTATTAGGGCCGAGCCACGCAAACAATCGTTACTTTTAATGCCCTGATTCACGGCCGTAATGAAGATTTGTGAGGGGCTGTCGGTGGTCGAGAGTTTGGCGGCCAGAAACGATGCGAGGGGCTGGCACGGGGTAGCTGGCCGGAGGGGACAGGGGTTTGCTGCTGAAAGTGTGGAGAGAGGAGGGAAACACCGGTAGAAACTTTCATGTTCTGTTCTGAATTCCCTTGTCATCTTTACGGCTACAACAATTTGCTTTGTTAGCATGACGTAAGGTATTTACAAGGAGTGTTAATTCCGGCCAATATTTGCTTACTTGTAAGCTTTATACTTAAGTATGAAATTCAGAGCCAGTACTTACATAAAGCATTAATTATCATACTTTTTAAAGCTTAGGTGAACGGATGGTTATCTAAATTTATTACTGTGTAACTAATTGATTCGTCTCAATTTACGATTACGCAGATCAAAACAGTAAAGAAAATATTATCTTATAATTACTTAACACACTCACTGTATCCTACTTAGCTTCTTTTTAAAATAGTTATCATAGACTTTATGTTATGGTGAAATTATATTAAGAACACGTCTGTAAGGAAACTTCCTCCTTAAATTCTGGTACTCGTCTGTAGCTATCGTTTCCGCTGAGCCACAATATGACGGGCTGGATCCGGGTGCAGTATAGTTTTGATGGTCATTTTCCATTTGTATGCCTTCTGTCAAAACAGTAGGTTCGTATATTTTAGGGTTTATTATAAGGGGTTGTAGTGGGATTACCTTTTTTATTATTTAATAATTCCAGTTTAAATATTTTTTGCGCAGAAATATCGTTTCGTATGACGACATAATCGCTAAATCACATCCTAAACATTGAAACATTAAATTATTTATTACGAAAACAAATTTACTTGTTGATGCATTTTCGTTTCTGAGAGAAATTGTACAGAACACGTAATTGTGTCAAACATTGGCCCAAATTGGAATATATACATACACACAAAAACATGTCCTTTCTGCCGGTTAATATCACAATTGCCACTTTTACAATGTATGTTCACAGGAGATGCATTTGGTATAGTGATCATTCCAAGCACTGACTCAAATTGTCTTGCCGTATTATGCTCTGTAGCATGTTTTACTTAAGCATTCTTGAGTTTCCATATGAAGAACTTTTAATGTCCCTTGTTCTTCCTGTTTTGTTTTTAACGTGCAACGAATCAATTGTATAAAGGCCGGGTTATTGTTTGTAAAGCAATTAATTTTGCTTTAAGAACGATAATCGTCTCAGAAGCTTGCTTTAGTGACTCTTCCAAACTAGCTTTGAATGTAAAAGATGCCCAGAGTGCTTCCTTCTCTTGTGCTTGACGTCTCTGTGATTCCTTAAATTCAACATTTTTAATGGTAAGGGAAATGTGTTCTGGCTCACCGACATTATTTGTGGTAAATATTTGAAATTTAAAGGTATACGGAATGAGGAAGTATTGTTCTCGTTTTCTTGAACAGTCGGAAAGAAATAGCTTTCATTAAATAATTCGCATTTCAAAATTATAGTTCCGTAGTTATAAAACCATTTAAATCGGCTGAACCCATTGAACTTTCAAACAGATTATCGCAAAAACTGTACTGTATCAAAATTCTTGATTGATTTACCATCTTATATAATTTGTTTACGCTGTTTCTCATTTGTGTATACATTCAAGTACCTACCCTGTTTGGCTTTATTAAGTGCATGTGATGCATTAATGCGACAGACATAATATGTTGAAGATTATCTCTCCGTGAAATATCAAAAACGTTTATACTTCAGCGTCGTGTTATATGATCAATAACACAATGCACTTGGAACACTTAATGCCATTTCTGCGTTTTCATATCTCGTAGAACCTGTATCACATCTGTATACGTGCTTGTTCTTTATCCCCCGTATTCCACTTCTTTCGTAGTATTATATGAAAATTCAGTTTCCAGCTAGTAATACTTTTTGTGAAATAACTATATAAATCACAGCATGCGTGAAGTTGGGTACTTAATGTGGACATTGCAAATAGCACGCTGTACTAAATGATGTAATACGCGCCTACGTTTATGCAACGTGTCATACATTCTTATTTGCAAGCTTTGAACGCAATTAACTTTTCTGGGCATACGCGTTTAGGTGCATTTAAACTACAATTGGTCTGAATAAATTGTTTACGGCTTATGGAACAACATTTCTGAAATTTTTCTATTGAGCAGAAAATGCATAATTATCAGTTGTGTAAGACATGATTGAGAGATTTTGATCAGTGCTTAAGAGGACGTGGTACATAATTCAACGCTTAAAGCATTAATATATAACTGTTGGTTTCTTGAAGCCAATTTGCGAAAATTAAACAATAGCAATCCTAGACAATAGTTTTAGCCAACTTTTTAAACAAAATTGTTTCCAGTGTTACGAACTTTTGACGCACAATCTCTGACGCCGGAACCTCGTTCATTTAACTGCAGCGCAAGAGATCAGGCCTAACGAATTAGTAATTTTGGATACTCATAAAGTTGGCAAATACCATTATCTAGGATTCTCATTGAGTATTTTATCCATATTGGCTTCGAAAAAATCGTAGAAATCGATTGATGTTTTCAACGATAATTCGTCTACCACGCACTCTTTAACATCTAGGTCTCCAGCGATGGTGAGGGGTGACATGAGTTGAGTATTGAGCGGCGCCGGCGGGGGAAACGGAGATCCCCGAGAAAACCCGCCGTTGTCCGACTAGCGGCATCGTCCCGCACGATTCCCACATGTGGAAATCCGGGGACCGACCCCGCCGGGAATCGAACCCGGATCGCCTTGGTAGAAGACGAGAGGTCTGACACTTAATGTTTGGTGCAGTGGCGAGGCGGAAGCTTCCGCATCAACACTGCACCAAACATTCCCCCCTTTAATGTGACTTAATTCGAGTGACCCCAGTACTTTTCGTGAGACAATTTGTATAGTGACAATGTTTGAGACCCAATGGACAAACACAAATTAACACCCAGCCAGACCTGGGAATCGAACGCAGAACCCCTTGACCACCGCGGCCCCAGCTGTGTGAGAAAGAACCTCAGGAAAACCATGTGTTTTTGTTATTGAATGTCTATAGTTTCACCTTCTGGAACACCAGAAGCATTATGATTATAGTAGCCGTAGCGGTATGCTTCGGAAATATCGCTCCATAACAACACAGAATCTTGCATATGTTTGGGATTTGTGTAGTATTTGTTCATACAGAGCACAGGTATTTGTTGCCAGTAATCGTCTTGAACTCATAGCTAATATTGACGTAATACTTAAAACGTCATTAAAACAAATTTGAGTTCTTACTGAGTCACTAATCAAACGCGATTGTTTCGGTCACTATTAAAAGTGTCAATAACGTTAAAAAGTTAAATAATATTATGCAGTACTTATAAGTTTCACTGATACTTGCGACATAAGCTCAATATGTCTTTTTTATTTATCTTCATTAATTGTGTTTACAATGAATAATCAAATAAGTGATTTCGTAGAAAATCTCATGTCTAAAATGGTCTGAAAAATTATAGCAAAATTTGAGAATAAATGTGTAAAACTTTACTTTATTTTGTTTTGAGGAATTGGAAATGTTCGTTTCCAACAAGGTAAAAAAAAAAAAAAAAACATTTTAACTTAGTAAATTGCAATTATATTTATTTATTTTTTTATTGACAGCAATAAAAATATTGCAAACTTTTGTAGCAAAATATTATTGAAAACGTTTCGAATTCTTCTCCGTCAAATTTTTCTCTCCGTTATGTAGGTAGCTCAGCAGTATTAAAAACTTATTTACGGTTCTATGGTTAGATATAAGTGAATATTTTAAGATGAAATTTCTTGATGTTAAATAATAGTAAATACTACGCTTCAAAGAAAACGTATGAATGTTTTGAATTACAAATTGTAATGATTGTAAAAACAAAGTTGTGATTTATACGTAAGAGAGACGGAAAGTAAGCACTTTACATAGTAACACCTGCAGCAATGCATTAGTCTTACTCTTTTTCTCATATGAATAGCTGTTTTAGAATCGCTGAACTTCGCAGCCGAAGATGAAGTGTTTAATAACGAAGTGTTTATGGAGACGTATAATTGCTGGCGACGTCATTGCTCTATGACGTTTGTAGCTACACTACGAGTTGTGGATCGGTTACGGTCCCTCCGCCACACCGACAAACTCACCCCTCCTGCCTGTGCTGGAAGATCTTCCGTCGCACAGGCGATATGGGAGCCGGGGGTCTTCAGGAGTCTGCCTGACTGGCCTAGAAATGGTCTCAATTTCCAACCCCCACACAATGTTCGGCGCGGGCGGAGTTGTCACGTCCCAGTTTGAAGGGTTGCCACCAGGGGGCGCGCGCATCCTTATAACTTCTCATGTACGTACACATGTCAGGTCGGTGAGAAGGGGGGTGGCTTGAGGAAGAGGTAGGGGAGGTATATACCGCACCGCGCAGCTATTCTCCCCCTCGCTAAGGGTCGTTCGCGCGCCTTGCGTGGGCCGCGTCCAATCTGTAGCGGGTGGCCAAACTGTTAGTTAGGACCAGGGCTGCAATATTAGGATAAAACATGGCGCTTCAAGCTCCCACCACTGGAAGTGCTTCCAAAGAAACTGTCACGGGGAATACGTTACTAAATCCTTTATTTCCGAGGCAATGGCAATGTCATATTCTATCCTACAAATCAAAGCGAAGGAAAATATGTTCGTTCGCAGGTTCGAAGCTAACGTGTGTTCCATATTTATGATTTCCAAACTAACACTGTTTAAATTCAGTTTTATTGGAACCATTGTAGGTTTTATAAAGAATCAAAATTTGACATAATCTTCGAGAATCGCTTACACATATCAAACAACGAAGTCAAAAATAAAAACGAAGACGTTCAACTTACAACATGAATAAGATGAAACACCCCATCAGAATTATTTAAGTTGTATATAACTTTATAAGAAGTTTTACATTTAGTACCCCTGCAAATAATTGAAACCGCAGGCAGCCAAGCGTAATAAAATGTCGCTTTACAAGGACTTGCACAGAAATATTTTCCTAAACCGATTGAGCAGCTGAAATTGAACTAAATTCCTGTTTATTTATTGTTTGTGTAGTTGCGAATCCATTCATTCGGTGTATGCTTAATTAGCGTGTTGCAGTTTAACATGAAAATTCAATTTTATGGGTATAGAAAGCAAATGCAAATGGGTACGCAATAAATACCAGCCTGTAAGAAAAACAAGATTATGAATAATAATAAAAAACAGAAACGTTTCAGGTCTCAGCCCTGTTCTTGCGCCTCGGTTTAAGTTTTAAAACGTATCATTTAGACCATGTGGATATCACAATTTCGATACAGACACAGTACACTACTGTACGCTTATAAGAAGTGCAGCGTATCTGTTTCATGAGTTCATGCACTATACGGGTGTTGCTATTTAAAGCAGCGATGGTTGTTTATGGCACGAATCCAAGTCAGCAGGATGGTCTTCTGCGATCATCACACTACTGTAAGTAGGCTGCAACTGTTTTGTTCGCGGAAATATACGACAATGTATATGTTATGAGAATGTACAAATTTACGTTTATTTAAAGACTTATCTGAGAACATTTAATTAAAATATACATTATATTACGTATACAAGAAATCCTTTGAGTTGTCCTAGGTGGCATGTGAACATAAAATAATTACAGTAAAATGATTCATGGTTAATTTAAAATCTTGACATCCAAGAAGTTTTTGTTCATTTATTTTCATCAGTATTTTATATATGCTTATCCTTTACCTTAACACAACCTCGTAATAACCAATGTTACGTCTTTAAAATTTAGTTACCAATTTATAATCTAAGTGCTAAGAGTATTTATATTATTCATCAGTTAACCGGATCTTCACTTTTATTTATCTTATTAAACATCGCCCGAAATTGTAAACACTTATTAAATACAGACTGAACATGACCTTGAACATGAACAATTTACACTTGTCACTAGTTGGATATGACTGAAGTATGAGCTAGACCTTGCTTCCTTACGAGTACAAATATTTGTTCAGCTATTTTACATTTGTCAACACGGTTTACATATAACCCACGTCGCCCCGTTAGTTTGAAAATAGTTGACCAAATTATACTTAACTGTCCATTTGTGTTAATTCATTCTTAATACATGACGTTTGAATTCACTCATACCTCCATACACAGTATGAAAGACAATACCAGACACGGAGAATTTATTTTAGGTGACTGGCAGCTGTCCTAACGATTGTCAAGTGCCAGAGCATTTCTTTAAATCACCAATTTTAATAGTTATATAAACCTAAACTATTATAATTATAAAACTTGCTTTTTAGGTGAAATGTTTAATGATGTTACTTTTACAAGTATTATTTTTTAATAGGAGGAAACAAATGCAAAAAATACCGTCATTCAAACGTTGCAAATGTGACAAATTTGAATTTCAAGCCGTTCTGTGTCATTCTTCAGTATAGGTAGCGCTAGCAATAATGTCGCCGCCACCTACAGTTCTAAAAGGTAGGCCGTGTCTGGTATTTGAAGGTAATTTGAGGTAATAAAAATAATATACTAAATGTTTATCAAAAAAATTGGGCGATAGTTGCTTAGAAAGTACTGAGCTGCATACAATGGACATGAAACCTATATACTGAAGTTGGAACATGTATAAATAAATATATAGTTTTAAAACTAAGCAACGGTTTTATTTATCCGATACTAATAGTTAGTTAGTTTGACAGCTTGGAAGGAATTTTTTATTAATGTTGCAGACGTAACAGTAGGAAAGTAGTAATAAACACTGTTGGAATTGAAGTCATAAAACGTCGCGCGGGTTAATAGATACATGCTGTCACTTAAAAATAATGTAAGGGAGTTTCAAGTATTAATTCGTGACAGCATCAAACGCAAGCCGTGAAAAAAATCTAGGAGCAAGCCGATGCAAACAGCCGTTACGTATTGAGAACATTTTAATCTTCTACCTTGTACTTAATGCCATGATCTTTCATTTATTTAAAACAATTGCCAACAACTGGAATATTTTTTATCGAAATGATTTGAAAAAAATGGTACAGTCATACGATACACAATTTTGCCAGAGCCTTTTTTTTTTTTTAAATAATGTACCGCTTGCTAGCAAACATTTATTTTGCCATATTTCTGCTTATTTTCACAGCAAAATATGTAATATTTCTAGGTTAAAAATCTAAAAACACTGTTTGGTTTATTACAACAGAAAAA
>PNEQ01103808.1:0-14419 GCA_003012365.1 Medauroidea extradentata
TGTCCTACCTATTTATAATCAATGAATGCCAACAAACTGCAATTTCAGTCTGTGTACCACTAAAAGCGGCATCCACAATAGCTTACAATACGTGGCAAGCAGTTTCTTGCATGCCAAATTGCCCTGCCATCAGATGTACCCAGGAAATACATTTTAAATTTTTTTCTCAAAAATCTTACTAAAAAGGGAGGGGGGGGGGGCCTATACGTGGGCGGGGCCTATACGCGAGTAAATACGGTAGTTAAACACCCTTCATTATGTTTTATAAAGTTCAAGAAATAATGTAGCAGTATTAAAGGGAAAAACAAGAAAGATGCATATTATTTCAAATGAAAACTACTGTAGTAGTTGTGAAATAATAAAAATTACAAAATCATTGAGTTGGGAGATTCTATAGGCACTTTACAGCACAGTTTAGAGCATTTAAGAGAATTACGCGAGGCAAGTATGGATCAGCAATGAGATGGATAGACAATGGAAATGGAAGTGTCTCGTCAGAATTACGTGATGAACAATACGCCTTTGTGTCATATTTCGTAAAATTGTACATGAATAGTGAAAAGCTTGACAATTTCCATTAACTTAATCTTCAAAACAAGTATGTACTTGTGAACGTATGGTTTACTACTAAAAATATTTGAATTACTCTTCATGAAACCTGCTGAATAATAATATATCCACAATTTTAACCAAGTACGTATAGTAGTGTACTGTGAGCAGGAACCGATCAATTGAAGTTTTGGTTTGGGAATAAATACTGATATATTCGCTAAGTATTTATTTTACTATAAGCACTTCAGCATTGTACATAAATAACTGCACCATTACAAGCAAATATTCAAGTACAGATTTTTCTAGTACAGTATACTGTGTTATAACTTTGTAATGGCTTTGTCAGTCTCCTTCCTACCTATTGATATATTGGTCTTCCTTGCCTATTTTTGTTTCACGACCGAAAATTGCATAAGCACTACAATGGAAACGTAGCTATTGAGCTTACCTTTCAGTAGACACACAAGAAGTGAACTACGAACTCATAATTATGACTTCTTTTATAAAAGTTATCAAAAACTATAAATTTTGTTAACTTGTATAAAAAAGAAGTAATTATGAGTTCCTAGTTCACTTCTTATACGTCTACTGAAAGGTGAGATCAATAGCTGTGTTTACATTGTGATACTTTAAGAATTTGTAGTCGTGAAACCAATATGGACAAGGAAACAGAATAACTCAACTTGTATGAGGGATACTGACTCTCAATGTCTGTATGATTACTGATTATACATCTTGCTCTACGCGACTGTGATGGTCGCCCTGAGTGCATCACTCGATAGGGTGAAACGACGCATGATTGTGTGGCTTGTTGCAGCTCTGATGAACGTGCAGTTCAACATTAGCCAACCAGAAGACAGCAGGGTTGAAAGCGTGCATGTGGTGCTGGAAGATACAGTCGTCTTCTCGAACATCAACTTGACAGACAGTTCAACCAGCTACAGCGTGGCGGTCCCTGCCAGCATGCTACAGAGCTACTCCAGCTTGCAGGCTGCCTCCAGTTCCATCTATAGTGAGTCACGCAAACACAGCCAGGAATTATGTTGGATGTGGGCAGTGTTTGCGATACATAATACAACACACAGAAACTTAGTTACTTACTGTTCTCATTCTAGTAGATTCACCATTGTTTCCAAAAAAATTAATAAAACTTAATATCTTTATGAGAAATGGTAAGAAAAGCACATGAAATCTCTAATTAATATCTTGGGCATATTCTATTGCAGCACACTGTCATCCCAGAAGGCAAGAGAAAGACAAGAAAACCATAAAACAAGCATATCGAGTTTGTCTGTAATAAATCCTAAGTGTCAAAGAAATCATCAAAATCTATAGTTTTTTTTTTTATCTAGAAAATTAAATTAGCAAATAATTCTTTCTTGAGGCTAAGCATAATTTTTTATATAAAATCTCTCTTTGCTTTGATCTTATTTTTGGGTATCTCAACCAAAATTAAATTTCTTGAAATTTCTTGAATATCACTCACATACACTCAAACCCCTGTCATACATTACTCAGTTCGTACCAACACGTCGCTCTTATAGACATATTTTTGGTAACAGTGAAAATTTTCAAAAATTATTGTAAAACATTGAAAAAAATGCACAAAACTCTACTAAAATACAGTTGCAAGTCTGCAGCAACTAAAAGTAATACAGAGATTATATAAAAATTACTCTTGTTGGTTGTGTTACACAGTAAAATATTGACAGAAGTGGCGTAAATTGTGTAATATTTACCATCAATTGTGCTCTGTACATGACCGAGTTCATTGAACTACGGCAGCTGTTCCATGGTGTAGCCTCTGCTGTGAGCGCTGTCTGATAGATAACTAATGCACAGAACTGCACATTCTGCACCCCACCAATGGCAACTGCAATTGTCAGTAGACGACGCTGGATGGGTTCAGAATGCCTGTGATAGGCTGATAATTCAAGGGGTAGGCAGTCTTGCAAAGCCTGCCAAAAGATAGCACTACTGTCACAGTCTAATCGTTTATGCTCGAAACAAAAAAATAATTCCGAGAAAGTATATTGTTATTACATTAGTGATGTTTTCCGATTACATGTCAATATCTAAATGTTAGTCAGCATTGTTCAACATATCCTTTGAACGTATTCAAACAATTAGCTCGGTCGGTTCACAATTTGGACATAAGAAAATTCTCTTGGATTATGTAAGAAATAACTCAAGTTGAAATTTCGTCATATCCAGCCTAACCTTTGTGTCTTTATAAATGCTCTGAGGTAGTGCAACAACATTTTAAATATATTTCTGTCATTGTTTCAACTACCAAATATGATGCACATATGATTTTGTGCACAAATTATAATTTATTTAGTATATATAGGAATGCTGTTATGGAAAATAATTTTATTACTTAACCACTCGAAAATTACAAATTGCCTTAGAAACAAATGAGTATTCAACATGGAGGCATATCAGCTTTATGTTTTTGCATTATGATTTCATACTTTAACATTTCTATCGTACTTTGATGGTTAGAACATTTTAGGTGAAAAGGGCTACATGTTTAATTATTAAAACTATTTCATTAATTTAGAACCCAATATTTTCCTGGTAGAAATACAGGCAAACACTGGCCATGACGTATTGTGCGCTGTAGGTTAGGACTACGCGCAACATCGCTGTATGTTTTCACTTTATGTTTGATTTAGTAAAGTGTTTTTTATGCACAAGTTCAGTATAGTTTTGCTCAAAATATATATTGATGCAGTAAATGGGTAGACTTAAGTCTTACTTTTTCTCAGAGAGGTTTTAATATCACTCGTCATTGATTTACACGTGCTGTTACAAAAAGGGTGGGTTAATGACAAAATTGGTCTTTTCGGTTTGTATGGACAAATTGAAAGGAACCCTGAGTGTCTATAGAATCGGGGTTCTAGTGTAATTACGTACCGTAGTTGAATGTATTTGTTGGGGCTGAGGCGGCCGATCGGTCAGATAACTCGCCTCCCACCAAGGCAGTCTGGGTTCGATCCTCAGCAGGTTTGGTCCCCGTATTTTCGCATGTGGGAATCATGCCGGACAATGTCGCTGGTCGGTGGGTTTTCTCTGGTATCTCCCGTTTGCCCCGCCCTTCTCATTCTGGCACCTTTACATTATAGAGCCTCATTCCATGTCTTCCTCCAGAGCAAGTAGGTGTCTACAGGTGCTCAGTTGTAAGTCTGTGTCCGAGGTGAGATACCCTGGCCTTCAGGCAACCTCTTGATAATATTTGTTGTTAGGCTATAGTGGTTCAGTATTAGTATCTCAAGTGTATTTTGTTGCGGCTTTTGACTGACTGTTATCCTGTCGTGCAGTGTTGTCGGTGAGTGAAGCAGTGAAGTTTTACTTGCTGCGTACCCAAGTTCTTGTGGTGCAGCCAGCAGGCAACAGAGTGACGTACGTTGAAGACAACTCCGAGCCTAGCAGCACGACCACGACCGCACCTGGCAACGTGACCACGGCCGTACCTAGCAGCACGACCACGACCGCACCTGGCAACGTGACCACGGCCGTACCTAGCAGCACAGCCACGGCCGCACCAAGCACTAAAACCACGACCACGCCCGCTCCGCCTTCCCCTGTCGTCTCCTGCCCTGACAACACAGCCGCAACTGTCATGAGTGAGTACATGCAAATAGGCTTTTCCATCACCATGTTATTATGTTTGTGCCATTGTACAACCTATAAAACCCAATAGTGGGAAATATATTTTGGCTGAATTTGATTGCTAAATATTGTATTAAGTGAAAAATGTTCGGCTTTAGAAAGTGCTAAATTGTTTGATATTAAAATTTTTTAATTATAACAATACGTCGTTGCAAAAATTACCAATACAGTACTAAGTTTGCGGTTGCTATGGATACTGTCATGCAACCTCTATGACTGCCGATGCCTCACATGTGTTATACGTACCCACAAAGAATAAGAGTAGAAATATAAACACTCTTACGTGTAGGGTTTGAAATATTTGGTACGACAAAAGCCCTTATGTGTGCGTACACATAGGAGATATTGTCGTGGCAACAACGAATATTTTTTTCTAAATTTTGTTAATTTGCTTTTACTTCCATGTGAAAAGTTAATATTAAAATATTTGTGGAATGTTTAAGAAATTTCCCACAACCTATCCTTTCACCTACTCTTGCGTTGGATGAATTTTGATTACAGCTTTAATTACTTTTATTTTACAGTCCTCACTTGACTTTATGTTTAGTTGTAGACAAAGGAAATATTTGTGAGTAATGTTACGCTATAGTAAGAGGTACAGTAGATGGTGTTTACATTGTTCCTTCTTTTTGGCTAGTAAATAGCATAATGCCTAAAATGTTAATTTAGTTTAAATAGCTACATGCCTATGATGCCAAACAATCCTTAGAATATCAGTGAAATAAATCAATAAGTATTATATTATATTGAAACTTAATATTTATAACTACATATGTGTACCTGTTTCGGGTTCTTTAAAAAGAAAAACAGTCGACATATTTTGTGTACAGGTGCTGAAGCCAATATTATGGCTGTGAAATATTTTGATTGCATGATCGCTTGTCTATAACTATTAGAATGCCAGCTTAGTTTCAGACATTTTTCATAATACATTAGGGGTTTGCTCGATGCTGCTTTGCTTAACTTGTTCCATTATAATGTTATTAAAACTTTGATTCTGTAATCAACTTAAAGTCTCATCGATTTATCTTGCGTAGCGTGAATCTTGCTGCACAGCCAATTTAACCACTTGCAGTGTGTCTTACACAACCACTTCCACCATTGTTCTACTCCCTACTCTTTCAACATTGATACATACTGTACATTACTTGTGACATTTCCTAACATATGTTGTGTTAAAATGGAAGTAAATAAATCAAGTCAAACTACAATTCCCACAATATAAGTTAACGTATGCTATTACGTATAGGAAGTTTTCTTAAAGAAAAATTGGCATTTATTGATTACAGATAATCTCAAATGCTAAAAAAGTCACTGTGCCAACGTTATTAACAAAAAGAATACTGGGAACAATGAGAGCATTGATTCGTAAGAGTCGGTAAATGTGCCTTGTTAAGGGGAGTTCACCAATAATTTTTGTTGTTTTTACAACTTTTATATTTATTTCTTTCATGGTTGGTTTTGTAGACATGTGACTATGTTTTACAATAATGAAAAATTTTTTTATCTTTCATAGTTTTTGTATAATGACAGGTCAAATTCGAAATTTGCATGAAACTGTTTTATACAAGCAACTGACAGAGAAACGAAATAATTAACACTGAAGAACAGTGTCATGATGTCAAGATATACATAAAAATTGCATAGAATTTTTTTGGTATTTAAAGAAAATAGTAATTTTTAATTAAAAATGTCCATTTTTTTGGAATTGTTTAAAAATTAAAATAAAAATTCAAAAAACATTTTTATACATATCTTGACATAGCCAGTGACACCATTCTTCAGTGTGAAATATTTCATTTCGGTAAATCAGTTGGTTTTCCTTTCTAGCATAAAACCATCTTATGTAACTTTTGACTTTGACATTCCATTGTACAAAAATTATGAAAATTAAAAATTTTCATTACTGTCAAAAATAGTCGCAATGTATGTCTACAAACAAACAATTTATTGAACATAAAAGTTTTTTTGGACATACGCCGTTGCAGGCGAATGTTGTCGTAACATCTTGACTACAGCTTACTGGCTTTTCTTCCTTTGTTTTTTGTTTCGTTGTGGTAATTTCTGCAATACGGCAACATTCGCTCGCAAGGGCGTATGACCAATAAAAACATTTATGTTCATAATACGAACCCATTGCAAGAATTGTTCTAAGATCCCAAACCAAAATCTCATACAAATATAAAAATTATTAAAACAATTAAATTTTTCGGTGAACTCCCCCTTATGAGACTTTTTCATTTTGTTTCATCATTCTAAGACAGCGTTAAGTGATGACTTTCTGTACTAAAGCAGTTACATTGTTCTAGCTTCCTCTCCTTCAGTTAATTACATATAAATAAAGTCCAATTGTATAAACATGTTATGTATACAATTTTTCTCAAAACTGAAAATACTTAAAAATGGATTATATGTTTTATTCCTGTAAAGTTTCTTGTTATAATGTTACTATCAAAAACCACTACCGAACTTTCATAAAATTTATGTTACAAAATAAACTAGGTTAAAGAAAACTACAAATATGATAAGAGTGCAAAAATAGAATTTAATAAGATTAAATGCAATATTTTCCATATTTGAAAGCGTCATTGTTGAGCATAAGGTGTGATCTGAGGACTTATGTGTTGTGTGCAGTAACGCTCATGGTCACGGCTGTGTGCGTGGCGGCTGGTTCGTTGTTCTGGGTGTATGCCATGCCTAGGATCCGACTGTACCGCGCCAGGAGGGACTCATCCTTGCCCTTGGTCGTACAGTACTGAGCAATGCTCCGTCCTCATGTATACTGCACGATCGTCACACTCGTACCTCCAAGCTGCCTGTGTTTGCTTCGCAGGGAAAGTAGAACCACCGTAGCTCTTGTGCAGAATCACTGGTAGTTGTGTTTTGTTAACAATTTCATGAACTGTAGAAAACTAGAACATGTATACATTTTAATATTTGGTTTTTACTTACCCAGTACGTAATGAGATCAATATAATTTGCAAGTGGAGGCAGTGTATAATTTTTAATTCACGCTTGTAAAAATTAATTGTGTTTATTAATTATGGCTTGTGCATAAAGACTTCTGTAAGCATTTTGTTGTTGTAATTTCTAAAGCAAATGTTTATAAAATTAAGTAAATAAATTGGTTGTTTAGTATAAATGCAAAAATGTGTAGTTTTCATTTGTAAATAAATATCGTCATAATCATAATGTGATTTGAGTTATTGTAATTTTGGGAAAAAATATGGTACATTTTTTACACGTAAGTCATTATGTAGAAAAAAAACTTATATATATAAATTGTGTTTACAAATATGTATACAATAGTTGTTCTTTTACATAAATAGTGAGAATGATTATTATTCTGAATTAAGATGTTTACATTTTCAAATATACTATACATGCAATAATTTTTTTATGTTGATGTTTTGAGGGATTGTTTTACCCTGAGTACAAATATTGAAAGAGATAGGCTAAGCTGGAATTTTTGATGTGCAAATTTGATATGAATGTGTGTAAAAAAATTATTACTTTTACATAAAATATTGAAACTTTATTCATTCATTTATTCCTCTTTACTTATTATACCCACTATCACCAGCACCAAGAATTATTTATAAATAACCTAGTATAATATTTTTAGGTGAATTGCCAAGAGGAAAGTGAAAATATAAAATGTATTTTAAAAATTAAGGACTAGAAAGGGCGGAGGAAGACGACTTAAAGGCCATGCTCTAGTGTTCCTACTTTTTTAACAATATTAATTTTTTACGCCTAAACAAGAGCAGATGTCAAAAATCTGTTTGGCAGTTTTCTTTAAAATTATTTTCTCCATGTTGGTTGATTTTTTTAAGGTAGTAAATACCTGGTTTTATATAATTATGTAACTAACAGAAAATTCTGGTTAGCTGACAGTTAGTCGAAATCGTATAATATCTTGTTTTGAAAAAATTGACCATCACAGCAAAAACCATTTTAAACAAAACTCCCAAACAGGTTTTTGATCACTGCTCTCGATTGAGGTTAAAATAATAATTATCGCTAAACACTAGAAACAAGAGAGCGTGGCCTTAAGGGCCAGGTCAGCCTCTGCTATTGAGGGAAAAAATCAATAATTTTACATACCACATACTTGTGTATTTACGTGATCATTGTAGTTATGTTAATACAGAAAGTAACTTTAAATTCATTGCTGCAGCTAAGCCTCAGATGGCTGGACAAAGCACAACATAATAAAAGTTTGCGACCACTCGAATATTGGCTCAGTTGAGTTGAACAGGGCAGTACGGTTCAGGATTTCTAGTATCCGATTGTGTGAGCTATTATCAGTGGTGATTATTGGTGAATACTGATGACTATCAGAGAGAGAGAATGAGAGAAACAGATACTTACTGATTTCACTCCTTTGTTGGCAGAGAAACATTCTGACACAAGGAGGTAGTAAAACAACTATAGCTGTTTGCTGTCTTATTGTATGGAGTAACAAACACACACATGCTTATTGTATGGAGTAACACACACAGGCTTATTGTATGGAGTACCAAACACAAAAACAAGATGTAATTTCAGTACATGTAAAGAGTGCGTGAAAAATCTTTGTAACTATGCGGATATTACTTCTTGATCTGACTTTGCAAAATTGAAGCAGGTTGCAGGTTTGTAGTGTCCACAAAGAACTCCGCCGGCCAGCTAAATGCAAGTTAAAATACTGCCACCGTAACATAACTGTCCAAAACTCTGGCGGTAGTAAGCAGCACTCAGCCGGTAAAAGAACTTAAAAAATTTTTCAGCAACGATTTACAAATAGCAACAGTATGTATTAGTGAAAACCAATTTCAAACATCCTCTACAGAAATATGATGTCAGTCTGTCGCGCATGTTGATCAACTGAGGCAAGGATTGACTGAGTTTTACTTAGGCCATCAGGTCACACCACCGTCACTTCTTTATGCACGTGCATTTACAACTCACGAGAAACTAAATATAGCAGTCAAATAAAACTACTGGTGTGTTAGTAACACCGAACTTATGACATGCTTACGTAAGCTTAGTAAATTAACACAGGGAAAAAGAACATACATCAACACTAATGAGGATGACACAAAGTGAGTATGGAGCAGCGATGGTCTATGGGGCCGCAGAGGAAATGGTATTACCCAGAGTAAACCTGTTTGCCAACGGCAGCATCCTCCAAGCACTAGGTCTCTCGGTATGATCCGGGACAGAATGAGTGATTCAGATACGTGTATCATATTTATGAATGACTAACTAGAGTTTTCAGAATGTTAAAAAATATCTGTATATTTTTTATAAATATGGTGTAACCACATATTTGCACAGAATACAGCCCCTTGCTTTGCTAATTTGGAAAATAAAAGGAGAGACGACAGGCAAAGTCTTGTTAGCCCAATTGTGTGGAATTTCTCTGGGCGGGTCTGGAACTATGTACTGTTACTCTAAAATTGCTACAGCTGTGTGTCTGTAGCATTTTCCCCGTGACAGTAATGAGGACAAGGCAAGTACTGCATATGTAAGTGTATAACTATTAAGTTATTTTGTAAAAGACTGCAAGTGTGATGCAGTCGTGCATATGTAGCAGTGAATTTAATTTTCATAACATATTTTAATCCTTCAAACTATTTTTATGATCTCTGGAACTCCAAGCATCCAGTTTTACCCTGGATGTAGGGACACACAAACAAACAGAAGTAAAGAAAAAAAAAGAGCTGGCCAAAGATAGGCAGATAAGAGAAACAGTAGGCTATATGCAGACAGAGATGGAGAATGGTGGAGATAAAGGTCAAGGTTTACAAAAAGCAGATGTTGTGACAGCAAGGTCATTTCTAATTTTCCTAAAGTAGCAAACAACTCCATGAAAAATTTAGAAAATAAAAAGTTATCAGAACGGCCCAAAGAGCAGTAGTGCTAAACTAACAAATGACATTGCTTGAATGATTCTAAGGCACCATCCCCTCTCAAAAAAGAAATAATAACTATGGTATCTTGAGCTAAGCTGTTAAAAATGTTGTGGCAATTCACTTTTTTCTTTAGTGTTTGACGTGAGTCCAGTGCAGATAGATTTGTTCACAATGAGAAGGCAAATGTGTTATTTTCTTCTCGGAAGACTGGTGCTAATGTAGCTGCCAATATTAACAAACACAATACCAGGTGTGGAGACAACATTTTAGCTGCAACAGATAGCAACACATCGCTCCTAGCAACTGTTGTTGTTGAATGGTACAGTAGAACTGTTTTAAGACATTTGTGGTGGGACAGAAAGAAATAATGCATGTAATCCAGGAAAACTTCTTAAAATGTCTGAACTACACGTCTTTATAGACAAAATGCCAAATTATTAAGCAGGAAATTTCTTTTTGGGAAACTTTTTAAGAGGGTTTCACTGTGCTACATATTATCGTTAATTTTATATCTAAAATACCAAATTTGATATTCATACAAATGATTAAACTATAAGAACTATTTTATGCAATACAAGTAGGCAAGTATTACGAACATTATAAACTTGTTTCTCGAGCCTTATTAACATTGTATGTCTATTTCAATTTAATGTGAAATATTTGTTCTAATTGTTCTGCAACTTTTGTGTCTGTGTGCAGTTAATAATATTGTTACAAGTTTGAGCAAAAACTTTATATGTGGGCAATTCCCATGAGTTCTTTTGGGATAGAGATCTTACAATTAGAAATAAAAGAGCTGAATTAAGTTATTGATTTACTAGCTCACAAAGCTTACAAAAACACAAAACAGCAATCAACTATAACTTTCACAACACAATTAGTTATGCACACAATTACTCCTGTGTCACAGACACGTTAATTAACTTTGACAATTAAAGCACAAAAGAAATCTACCATCAATTAATTAAACACTACAAATCACAATAAAATTCAGTCATATATCCAATCAACAGTCTCTCAAATAGTGACAGTGTACAACCTTAATAGTCCGCAGTGCTGATGAATCGCCGTGTGCTACGCAGCACCCCGAGTGCACCGCTGTCTACAGTCTTGAGGTTTTCGGTTCGACTCCCGTCGCGCACCTCCTCTTCGCTCGTCAGCCCGCCGCAGCAGTCCTCTTGTTTCGCCCAACACTGCTCCGAAGGTAGCCGCCTGCCGCCTCACAGTAGACTCTGACGTCACCAAGATGTCTTCACCAGTCTATCTCCACAACCATAGCACCTTCCTCTAGCACGATCACTAGCGAAATGTCCCCAAAGTTGTCGATTCGGCGCTTATATACTCGTCAAAACAGTTGGGGACTCCCCCATTTCAGGGGTCTAAAAATATGTATTACAACATGTTTCGGACGTGACTTGAGTCACGTAGGCCGCCCTCGTAGGGTTAAGACGCAGTTGGGACAGGTATCTGTGACGTGACTTCCATCACTTAGCCGCCTGGCCTATGAGTCAGGGGCCAGTCCACAAAGCGTTACGAAACAGCCGCCGACCACCGGCTTCCAGGTACACGGCACGCAACAATATATTATATAATATTATAATTTACTTAAATTAATGCTGTATGTTCTTTATCATGTATGAATTTAAATTGCATCTGTCCCAAATAGTGAACCTAAATTAATTGGTACCTTTTATAAATAAATAAACTTTTAGCCACCTGGGTAGCTCTAATACCAATGTTGCCAACATCTCCAGTGTTAAAGTAAAAGCCGTGAACTGTTCTCTGCTGTAGCTAATAATACCTTAGTGTGAATTATGTACATACAGGTATTCCACTGTTAACAAATAGCTAGTTCCCTAGCTAAGAACAACCCACACTTATATGTGAACGACAATCAGTCCCATGGTCGTGGAATATGTAGTTAGGCCCTTTTGTCAAAAAAAAAAAAGAGGGACGGTGAGGTGTTCGAGGCCTGAGTAATTCTACATATAATTTTATCCCTCTCCCTTATTTTCAAATCAACTATCCCGTTTCAAGTACAGTAAAACCTCTTTATAACAACCCCTTTCATAACAACCACCTCTCTATAAAAAACCCTTTCCTCAAGAACAGTGGGGTTTTAAAATAGGGGTTTTACTGTACAATTTTAAAGACCACCCCTATATAAAGACTCTATTCTAAGGAACCATGAGAGGTCTTTATAGAGAGGTTTTACTGTATGTATTTTATTTTATAGTACTAGCAGGACCCAGCTGAAGTCATGCCAATGCTAGCAAGACACTATAAGCACAACTACAGGTCTACACCTAATATAATGGACATCATGTATTTATGTATTTCAGTTTTCTAGCGAATGGTTGAAAGGTACAGAATGATGCACTGCAGGGCCATCAAATGGTAAGTTACAGCAAGTTGGATACTGTAAAAATATTCTCAGTGTTCAAATATTTATGAATACCAATTTTCATGGCTATGGTTGAACAGTTTAGAAGTAACTGCTCTGCAGTGACGTCTAATGGTCATCTGTAATAAATGGATAGAATAAATTCCTTCTCCATGAAAAAACACTTACATGTCTCCATTTTCGAGGTGATTTGTCAAATGGTGTTTGAGATTATCAATCTAATACGTATGCACCAACATCCAATTACACACAAAAATATGTATAAGATATATTTATTTGAATTAAATTAATTGGTGAACAGCTCATCACCGTTTAAAATGAGTGTGTCTTTCGTAGGGAAACTGATCTACCTCTGTCAACGTGAGTCGTGAACCTATAAAGTGATTTGGAAGGAAGTCCTTAGTGACTAACTAGTTCTTCAGTCAGAAATGTCATCTAATAATTTTAACTTTTTTTATTGTAGTTATATGACGCCTGTATACCGCAGCTATTTATACATGCGTGAACAACATTTTGCATACCACGCAGGCGAACGGTACTGACACGTGTGTGTGTGTGTGTGTGTGTGTAACAGTCACCGATTTCGTTCGCTTTTGCACTGGTATCAGGGGCTGAACTACCAGGCGGTTATAAGCAGTACAGAGGTAACACGCTTGGTAGTGACTCAGGACACGGTACGTACGGTCACAGGTATTCAATAATAGGTATTGAGAAAAGTCCTAGCGAGGTGCTTTCTTACCTGATGGAGGAGGAAGTAATATAGGGAAACCTACATGGGCGACACTGATACGAGCATAAAAATAATATCGCTCTTATGCGCAGAGCGCATAAATGGCTTGCAGTGTGTCGTAGTAATTTTTTTATGAGACTTCATGCAGTGACCCTACAATTTTACAATTTTATTTGTGGAATACAGTGTAAAGTCAAATTAAAGCTACCGATTTTCTGGTTTACAAATTAGTTCGATAATTATCCAGCTACAGCAGTATGAAAATAAAAATACATTTTTAGCCATTTTGAAGGGCTCCAACATTATGTTGCTAATAGGCGTGCATTGAATCAGAGAAAAAAATATTTTTTTTTTCGTTTTAGTTCGCGTAATTTTAATAATACAATGATATACGTGTAATGTAACCCAATATTATTGTATTGTCATCGAACTTACATAAGTATGCCAAAATATACCAAATTTAAGCTTAATCAGATACCAATAATGTTTGAAAAATGGTTTGCACATTTTGAAACTTACTTACGAACATTGCAAGTTGCGTAATTGTTTTTAATAATGAAAACACATAGGCTAGTTTAAAGTGACTACTTGGCGTAATTCAATTAGTTATATTTTGTCGCCTATACATTCATAACGCAGAGGTGAGCACATAAAAAAATAGTAAATGCAGTGTATTAATTGAGAATGAGAAATGTTCTTTTTTTTTTTTTCCTTTCGAAAAATGAGTAATAAACTCAATATATTTGGGAAAATAACTAAATTTTAACTGTGGCAAATGTTATTTCAAATTCTATAAGAACTAATCATATTTTTTCTTTCACGTTAACGGCGTGTTTTTAACGTAACATTGTTAATTTAACTTTACAAAATAAAAATTCGTTTGGAATTAAAACGTTACTGTTTTCCATATTTTTTTTACTACAGCGTTTTATAGCACAACTTTTGGCCAAATATAAATATGTTTAATACTTTCAAATTTATTGAACCCGTGCGACAGTTTTTTAACCAGTGTTTTTAATTATCTACAACACTGCGAAAAAAAAAGAGCTGAAAAAACGAATGTGACGGATTTTTAACCAATATTTTTGGCGGAAATTCAAAAGTTGAAATGATCTAATGGCAGGACAAGGAGTTTTTTTTTTTTTTTTTTTTTTTAAG
>PNEQ01103809.1:0-14420 GCA_003012365.1 Medauroidea extradentata
AATGGAATGCGAAATCGAAAAATTTTCGGAAGAAACACCAAGATGGCGGCCGGAAACAATATGGTGACCGGAAACAAAATGGAGGTAACATTTTTTTCGGAATTTTTTGAAATTTTGAAATTTTTTGAAAATTTTGAATTTTTGGAAAATTTTGGTAATTTGACACTCAAGGTCAAGGTCGCGGTGAAAGGTCAAGGTCATCCAACATGGCGGCCGGGGACGTGACGTCACAACATGGCGGACAAATCCACACTCGGCTGAAATCCACCCACCGGCTCCATGTCCCAGAACCGGCTAAATCTTACTACTCGGAGACATTTACAAGGTCACGTGCTGGTGTAGGGTAGGTTATCTCAGTCACGTGATCTGGTTTGGTCGATATCAGGACCTTGATGAAAGCTTGTAGTACTTTTCAGGGTCTTAAGATGCTGGCGGCAACAAAAGTTCATACATTATTTTATACACATTAAATATTTTGCTAAATTCGTCGTTCACAGCACGTTCTTCACAATTTATTTTATTTATAGTACACATACTCGTTTCGTGCTTGTTTCTTCGTATTTCGAACACAGTATGTTCAGTCCCACTTCGTTGTAGTTAAGGTTATGTGTAATGTTTACAAATTTTGTCGCATCAAATGGCTATTTTCGTCTATGTTTACCGCCGCTTACCTGGCTCGAGAGCAGGGTAAGAGAAGAGCTGATCGAGAAGATGTCAGGTGAGTATTTAGTCAAGGATACACTTCACCTGGCCTGCGTTTTGTACAACTTAAGCTGAAATTTGGTTTTACCCATCCTACCCTTGCGAAATTTCGTAAAAGCCTTGTATATGACACGTATAAATTACCGTTTCATGTGTTTTCAATTGACTACTAAGTATTCCTAAGCTGTCATTACAAAGAATGGAAATTGTTGTATTACGTTACATAAATAATATTATGTAAAATTATTTTTAATTTTTACTGAGCAAGCAGTCATAATGCTCGTCCAGATATAATACATTATAGTGATGATTCCTAGAAGTGCCAGTCAATGTTATTAAACTCACCTAGTACAAATATTTGCGTGCCTGGGAATGATTGCATAGATTTTTCTTTTACTCGCAAATGGCGGCAGTTACTTCCAGAGAGCTCGTAGTGATAAAAGGTTATTTTTGCTATGTTGAAGAGTCTAATGATGCGTCCCACAAAAAATGTACTTGGTGAAACAATAGCTTAGGGTTCCGTGATTGATGAGAGTGCCTCCATCTATCCAACCAAAGTCAACGTTGTAGCTCTATTGGATGTGAATTATCGTCAAACAGCGGCATGAAAAGTATTTTTTCCAGGTTTTATTATTCTAATGTCCAGATATCCCGACTTATACATTAACTGCATTGCCTGGGCAATAAAAACGGTTTCTTAACAGCAATGGTATGTGTGTTTCTGTGTGACATATATGTATAATGTGTGTATGTAGGTAAATGGATGATTAGCTTTAGCTTGCGGTAAATTAACCATAATTTACATCAACGAGAAACTAACTATACATGTGTGTATATATTTTGTGTTAGTAATTTTTGTAAATAACCAATTTTATCACAAATATAACAACGACTTTTTTATCTTCACTATGTACTTAAAACAAAATTTTTCTTTGCGGAGAAGTTACTTTACAGAGGTTCATATTTCATTTATTTTTCTTTTAGAATTTTGTTATGACGAGGAAATTGTTTTAGAGGGTATTGGCCTTATCGCCATTTACACGCAATGATTTGTAATGTTTAGGGCGCTGTAATTTTCGCGAAAAGATTTTTTCCCCACTTTGTTTTAGTGTCTTACGTGTACACCTGCAGCTCAACTTCATGATTATTGGCAGTGTCTTTGTGCAGAGTCATTATTCATTTGACTGTGCCAATCAGTACAAGGATAACTGTGATACAACACGTCTGTGATTTGCGGGTTTAACCTCCAGACGTTGTATGTTAAGACATCTAATCACTGACCACAAAGCAGAGATGCACGTGCGCACGTAAGGCACTGAAACAAAGTGATGCAAAAATTTTTCACGAAAACTACTGGGCAATACAACTCATGCCATAGAGAATGTTTCCGAACTGAAAAACTTTGGTATGGGATTTCTTGTAAAAAAAATTAGCAAAAACTTTAGTGAACACTTTGTGTGTAAACTTAAAATCACATATCTAAATAAACCTTAGTAAAATATATCAATTTTCTGACGCTAAATAAGTTGTATGCGAGTAGAGGGTAGCCGTCCCTGTTATTTTCATAAGGATGGAAGTTATTTCCCAGAGCTTGCTATGAATCTATGGATCAGAAGAACCCAACAACATAAACTATGTTCAGAGTAGGCCGACTGTACTTCCGAATAATTTATTTTCCAATATTTTTGGAAAATTCCGTTTCTAAATTCGATTTTCAAAGGCTCATTTCTTCGTTAATATTGAGTTCAGGCACAAAGTGTTCCTGCGGAAGTTTGTGTAGACAAATATTGCAATTGTACACAAATCCTTCAAACATCATTAGTACAGGTAAACTTGTTACAGCGCGCAAAATTTGAAACAAAAACTGATGACCGTTTTCGTGGTCTCAATGACCTGGATGCTAGGCTCCAAGTTATTATAGACCACTAGGTGTATACTTGTTGGCTACTGCCGGAGTGAATACTGCAGACCTGGCAGCACAAAACTTGAGCTTTGTTTCACGCATGATTGTGATTCGTCCGAATTCCCCTCGACATCTTTAACAACTGTAAGACAAAAACCAAATTTACATTGATTTAAAGTCAATCGTATTCTAATATTTATTCGCGAAATTTTCTGTGGCAAGTTATAAATATCTATTGTGCGGTATATTTGACCTCCAAGCTGACCTTCACAGGCCTGTGCAGATTACACAACCTGTCTTTATTTCCAATGTCCACCGCTCCTATTGGAAGTTAGTCATATCACAACTACAAAGAGCTCCGCCACGTGTCCTAAGTTCAACTTACACTGACGTCTCTTTGGACACTGTTGTAAAGTTCGAACATGAGCTTGCTGATACCGCCGCTAGACAGCAGTAAATGCAGCGAACTTAACGCGTTTCCAAAATATTTTAAAATTTTTACTTGACAAGATTTTATTTAACGTAAATCATATTTAGCGGTTTTTTTCAGTGCAACATACAGTAAAATACAGCCCGAATTGTATTTATGATGGTATATTGCAAAAAAATTGTTGTACCAATATACCCTTGACAACACTGTAGTTTCTTGTGACGTGTTTGATTAGGTAATGTACATCTGACGCAAAGTAGCTGTCTGCAGACCAATAATATGCGTCAATAGGATTGTTATTGGCTCAGTCAAATAGGACAACAGCTCGACATAAAAGCAAAAGCCAGTCATCTTCTGGTAAACTGAACCCAGCAAACAGTCAAGTTTTCCCGCGATAAATCATCCTTATGGCCCGGTAGTTTTCGCGAAAAGATTTTTGCAGCACTTTGTTTCAGTGCCTTACGTGCGCACCTGCATCTCTGCTTTGTAGTCAGTGATTGGATGTGTTTACATACAACGTCTGGAGATTAAGCCCACAAATAATAGACGTGTTGTGTCGCAGTTATCCGTACACTAATTGGTACAGTCAAATGAATAACAACTCTGCACAAAAACACTCTGCCCATAATTATGAAGTTGAGCTGCAGGCGTTCACTAAGACACTAAAACAAAGTGGGCCAAAAATCTTTTCACGGAAACTACCGGGCCATATTCATCCTCTCTAGACATGTATTATTCTGTTTAATTCTAATTGGTTGTAGTTCACAATTTGTTATCATTAGGGACCTGATTTGTATTTAAGAAACAAGCTAAAATTCAAACACTAAGTTCGTGTCACTTTCTCTATTGGCCCTTGACATTTTTGGCATTCATGGAGGGCGCTGATTCAATTATAAAGAAGCAACTGAATACACGCCCAATCACATGATAACACTATGTTAGCGACCAGCCATTCAGCAGCTACTCTATGCTTAAGCAGATGTTCTTGGAGGTTAGCCTACAGTCCGATGAACGCGTGAACTCTTCTTGTCTCTAGATGTCATGTACACTGTGTACCAATTGAGGCAGCATTAAATACAGGTGTTTAAACTCTAGCTTTTGCCGAAAATAAAATACGATTTTTCAGTCGCCTCTGCTTGTAAAATAAAATTGACCCGCAAGAGATATACAAAAAAGTTTACCTGATTCATTAGTGTCCTAAACTGGTGACCTCTCGACGGTAGACGGCATATTGGGTTCACACGACGTATTTCATATCGAATTAACGAATCACAAATAAGACAATGTGCGGAAGGCATGTGGGTAGAAAATACACTGTGAGTGAACTGCTTCTTCGGCACTCTGTGGACACGCATGTTTTGTAAACAAAGACCTTTATCGCTGCGAGAGGATTTCGCAGTCGCCATGGTGGCTAAGCTGCGTCGATACGACGTGCGATAGTGCCACACGGTCTATAAACGAACATCGCTTCATCCCTCCTCGCCCTTTATCAAAACAGAGGTAATCCACACAATAAAGCGTCGTTTCTGATAGCCTCGACCTGCCGGCTATCTCGCTATCGGCACTGAACGTAATGTGCCGATTATCAGTTGGTTATGTCCATTATCGTTAACGTAGACCATGTTTAGCTAAAGCACTAGCATCCCGTTAAAGTGGCGTCTCACCCAGTGTATGGAATTTTCTATTTATAAATAATAACAATATTTAAACTGAAATTGCCAAAAAATATATATATTCTTACAGCGTTTTAAAACTACACGAATTCCTTAGGCATCAGTCGCCAATTTTTACATTCGCATTATCTGATGACTCTGAGAAGGCGAGAGTATAATCACAGTTAAAAAACAATATGCGACCAACTGTGTCAACAATATTGGTCAGATTTATTTATGAGTTTATAGCACAGCAACGTATTTGCATAGGGCGAGACATTGATACATTTTAATATGTGTTTCTAAACAACCTAAGAATACATAAAAACGTAACTCCTACTGGACTAGTGATGCCCCACCTTGCTGTGACCACCTGGGTGAAAGTATTCTGCGTGTTCGAGTCATAGAAGTGCGGAAGTGATAAGGACGACACAGCACGCGCTTCACGTCTGGCCGTAGCCTCTAGGCACAAATCACTGAGCTGGCGTCATGTCTTCTCGCCAATAACTCGCCTCTAGGAGACATTAAGAGGTCGCCCAATAATTGTATTCTAAAAATTGTGTTCGTCAAACTAAATTACACCTTTATTTCCAAACAACTACCCCTGAACATAAACCTATTTATTATTGTGACAATATTTGTTTAAGTCCACCAAATACAAAACACAGATGCTCAACACAGACTACAACACTCCCTCATGTTGTGCATCAGCTCTCATAAAAAATTAAAAAGAAAAGAAAATGACTACAGAAGTTAGGAAAGAATTATGTATACAGACATACACATATTACACCACATTACACCCTAAAACTGGAAAAGATCTACACAAGGCAAACTAACAAATACGTATGTTAGAGAATTGTCCCAAGCATGACCATCATTCATAATCTCTGTCAGATTCTCTGGCGCCTCATATTGGTCACTTTAATTTCTAGACAGCGGCTTAGTAAAAATGTCTGCTAAGGTTTTGCTGGGTTTTTCATACTTCAGGCTTTTGATCCCTTTTTATACGTTTTCTCTGATAAAGTGGTACCTCACATCAATATGTTATGATCCTTCGGAAGTGACTGTATTCTTGGCGATAGTAATAACTCCTGGGAGTCTATCTTAATCTCTCACAGTTCATTTATGAGGTTCTTCTATCCAGTTTCTTGTAAGAGACCATTGATCCATAATGCTTCCGTCACTGCTTCAGCTATACACATAATCTGCCTTCAAGGTTAATAATGCCACACTGGTTTGTTTTCTCAATTCCTCTTCTTTTTCTTGAGTCGGTTTTGTTTCCAACGGGGTAGTAACCTCCATAGTATTTTCCGTTTTAAACTCTCTCAAAACTCGCAGAATATAATTTTCCTGGTCTAATTCGTTAACATCCTCACTAGACTTGTCAACTCTCATTAACCAGAGATAAGATGTTTTCCCAAGAGTTCTGATTTCCGTCAATTCTATAAAATATGCCTTCAATTTCTCAATTCTCTCTCTCTCTCTCTCTCTCTCTCTCTCTATTTATCTCTTTTCCCCGCCCCCAAACACACGCAGGTATGTTGTCAACATAAATTCTAAGTATCACACCACCTTATTTGTCAAAATAAACACAACGATTATTTCCAGACTGTTTCAGATCAAATTTCTTGAGTTGTGCATTCAGGTACATGTTCTCGTTTCTTCTTGCCTGATGTAACCCATATATGCTCTTCTCCAGCCTGCACACATATGCCTCTCTTGGTTTTCCTCAAATAAGTGTGGTTGCTCCATGAAGACTTCTTCTTTTAAAGGACTATGTAGGTAGGCTGCTGTGGTACATACATTTTACTGTTCTGAGTTTCTGTTGACACATACTGCCATCGTCAGCCTAGTTGTTTCTATTTTCACAACAGCGCTGTAAGTTTCCTCTCAAAATCCTTGTCTGGTATCTGACCAAAATCCTGTGTAACTAGTCTGGCCTTATGCGTCTCTATAATACCGTCCTAAATTTTCTTTTAACCTTATATACCAACTTTGAGCCTGTCACATTCTTTTCCTTTGGCCTTTTCGCCACTTTCTAACTGCTGCTCTCCTAAAAAATTCAAATTTTCTTATACATAGTCTCGAGCCACTTGTCAGTACATGGGCTCGTAAGTGCAGACTAAGCATTATCTGGTTCTTCACCTGGCACATGCCTTGCAACGCTGCACAACTCACAAATTTTTGGAACACTATCCCATTTTGACCGCTGCCTGACTGCAGTTTCTTTATCACAAGGATAAGAGTAATTGGTGTAAATGGTGGGTGAGTTTTCAACTTCACCTTTCTCTTCTTCACAATGTTCTGCTACCTCAGTCTCTAAGCGCTTTGCAGGATAAACTGGATGTCTTACGACAAGTTCATCCTCCTTGTCTTCATCAAAGGTAAAAATTCTGCCCTTAGTCTCCACTTGAAGGACGTTTTCTTGCTTATGCAGCTGTTTTCCATAAGGAATTCCAGACTTAAAAGGAAAAAATATCTTTGAAAACCACATCTCTTGAAACAACTACTTTTCACATTTCAAGCTACATAGACAGTAGTTTTTAAAGCCTTCCTGGAATATGCATTTCTCTGCCCAAGGCTGCAATTTATCCTTCTCTACAGTTGCTAAATGTGCTTGACAGCTAAATACAATAAGTTTTCCAACGTCGTCTGCTGTTATTTGTTTTGAGTATCAGAGTTTGTAAGAAATCTATCACCCAATTGCCTTTAAATGCACCTGTTTTTTTAATGGCATGCACTTGATAAATTTTCTGCTCAAAACTTTGATGGAAGCTCCGCTTAGAACAACACACACATGAGTGTCTGGTTCAGCTTTTCTGCTCTGTAATTTTGTTGCAGTGTGTAAGGGGCTGTTAATAATTTTTCTTCTGTTAGTCTATCTTCCAAGTAATCCTTAAATTCCTCACGGTTGAACTCGCCCCGTTGCCGATCAGCAGAATTTTCAATACTATTTTCTGAAATATCTCAGCACTAAAATGTTTTGAATTCACTGAAGATTTCACTTTGCTTGTTTATCACTGCGACATTAGCAACTAGAATAGTTGTCAACAAAAGTTACAAAACATTAGCATCACATCACGATGCTGATAAAATTTTGTCCATAGCATCTGAGTTGGTAAGACTTAATGGTTCTAATGCCCTACTGTTACTTTCTGTGAATTTTTGCAGTTTCAGTTTTCTCTCCAAGCAAAAATCACATCTATCTGTCGCTTAGCCCAGAGAAACACTCACTGTGTCAGTTTCTTTGTATGTCCAAATCGTCACTACAACTTCCGCCATTGACTGCACATTTTCTTAAAACACTTTAATGCCTTCATTTTCCACAATTTACACGTCTTGTTCATGATCGTGGATTGCTTTAAATTGGAATTAAGTTTCCTACCAGATATTAGATTTTTCTGAAATCCCAGAACATAAAATCCATGTTCAAATTGATTGTCCAGCCGCCTTAGACATTATGGTTACAGAGCCTACTCCATCAGTTTTCACAAACTGCCCATTTGCCACTTACACTGTAAAAAAAAATTTGGTAAATTTACTCTACATGTAATGGAAGCTAATTACCTCTACAAGTGAGGGAAAATTACTCAACACGTGTCAAGGAAAGTTACTCAACTGGTAATGTAATTTTTCATTACGTATTTGCGCAAGCCCTCTAGGACAATTTGACATAACGCGAGAGCGAAACTTCCGAGTGGTTTGTGTGGCGAATACACTACCTTGCGAAAATTTCCTTACATGTTCGGAAATCAGATTTTCCTCTCAAGGTTGGGGAATATTACCATACATATGATGAGTAATATTACTCACTTTTTTTACAGTGTATGTTTGACCACGTACTTTACCACTAATGTCGTTCATTATATTTGTACATGGCGTTATATGGTGAGATGCTTCAGTATCAGGTACATAATTTACAATATTGGTGCTGAACACTTTAAACTTATGTTGAGCCTGTCCTATTTGTCATCGTAGTGTATATTCACGCGCATGCGACGTATGCAACTAGGGTTGCCAATATACTTTGAATGGAAATTAAATTACTGTTTCCTACTGAACACACGACCGTTGGATGTTTCAAAACCTAAATAATACTTATTTAACAACTACGTGCAATTCTTGTTATGAAATAGTTTCCGGCAATTTTACTGTTGTAATTTATGGACTATAACAACCAACATAACAAATATATTATTCTCCTGTATGTACTGAATCATATAGGTAAACAGTGATAGTGCGTACACAACAGACACATTTTGCTACAGAATTATGTTATGAAATCTCAATCAACGTTTATGAACAGAATTAAGTAAGGTATTTAGTAGAGAATTAAGGAGAGTGTGTGCCAGGCTAAAGAGAATAACACGCCACAGATTTTGTCGGAGAAAATACATTTATTTAGCCATCTTTCGCAACTTCGTTTGATTGTTTACAATTTTTGTCCGTTGTTAGTAAGTAGCCTAAATGAATGCCATTACCTTAGTTGAAATATTTCAGCAAACTGTATATAAAGGAGCAATACATTATAAATATGTGACGTTACGCTAAAGGCTGTGTATGTAGGCCTACAGCATAAGCGTCTAGTTATACAGTATACTAAGTTTCCATGTCGTTGTTAAAGTGAATATAATATTAAATCCCGAATGAGCCAACATTTGTATACAGTGAGGACCTAGAAATAAAGAAAACCAATTGACATCAGGATTCCTAACTGTGACTTTGCTATATCGTTACACAAAAATCAAGAAAGTGGGTGTCGTATACAGGAATACTAGATTTTCGTGAAAATAATTCTGTACCAGCTTGTTTCAGCGCTTTATGAGCATGTATGCAACTCTGATCAGTAGTCAGTTATTGGACGTTTTAAACTCGGACTATTTTGTTTATAACAGCAAATCACAGATGTGCGGTGTCGCAGTCAGTAACCTTATTCTGACTGATACAGTAAAATGAGAGAAGTCTCTTCACAAATACAAGCATGACACCACGAATCACATTTGCAGATGTGCGCGCTAGGCATTGAAACGTGACGGTACGAAGTTGTATTCGCGAAAATTAGGTGTCGTTACACAAATGTCTATAAACATATTCTGTGACGAATATTTTACATACGAGTACCCTTAACATCAATCAGAGAAAGCGGAGGAGGGAGGGGTCGTAAAGGGGTAGGAGGTGGTTGTAAACGTCATATTTGTCCGGTAGTGGTCAGAGAAGCTAGGGGAGGGAGGCGGCCGCCAGCTGACAGCCGCATTAATGAATGAGCAGGTCTGTCTGGGTGGGGCAAGAGGGGGTGTCAGTGCCCCGTATTGATCACGTGGTGGTGGTACACCCCTTCCATAGACCCCTCACCCCTACCCCGTAAACCCTCGGCGGAAGGCAAGCGCTTCCACGGTCGGATATTGCACTCGTGTTGCCCCCTTCACCTTCCACCCCCTCAGCCAGCCTCCCAAGCCTGGTTCGACACTGCGCTTGCTGGCGGAAAACCATGCGTTAAGGGCCTGCGACACCGTAACAGCTTGCTCTCATTATACCGAATGTCATCCCCAGCAAATGCCTACAAACAATTTACGCCCCGCCCTTTCTGCAGGATCCCTTGTAACGGCCACAGTTATTGTGCTCTCTTCTTTCAAACACCCGAATAATAAAACCAAACGCGCTTTCCGGAACAAAATCATTCAAACTAAAGCAACTACGCCGTAAATTACGTGTTAAAGCTCACATTATGCACAATTACTTTTTAGAACATTAAAAAATGTACTGAATCTGTTTTACTGTTGGGTTTATATGTTGTGTATTTCATTGCAGATCACGTACACAGAATTACAACTTTGATATTTATTGTTCACAGTTATTTGGAACTGCACGAAATATTTTAATGACAGCAATTAACAAAATAAATTAGTGAAATATTAATAACACTCCTCTCCGCTCTCTTCGTCCACCCCCCCCCCCTTTTTTTTCCAAACATTTCCTTTCCCTCTCCGGGGAGTCCAGCCTCCTCTACTGCACGTGCACTGAAGTATATTTTCACCAAATATTTGTTTAGATATGGCGATGCGAATATTTACTTCAGTTGACAAAATATATTGTTACCTAAAGTAAATGACAAAAGCAACACACCTGGTTTTGTTGACCCAACAGAAGATGAACTTGGCAAAGCACTTACGCCTGATAAATATATTTATTTTCCTGACGCGAATGTAATTATTAGGGATAGTGATTTATCTAGGGGCAAGTTGGATGTTTCCTAGGCTTCAACGTAATGTATTCATTTCCGCCGCTATTCTGTCGTTACTGGGTGAGTACCTATTTGACAGGGCAATTGATAACTCTGATTCGCTACGACTGAATGTCTGTTGTCTGTTATTTGTCTGTAAACATAGCTAGACCCGTGTCACACAACCATCGTCCAATCATACAGACACAGGTCTTTACAACCTTGGTTGTACACGCTGTAGTTTGTAACCAATATCTCGAGAGTTATTTTGCTATCTCTGTGAAAATTAGCATTATTATTTAAAGATTCTTGCAATGGGGGCAAGTTATAAACAAAATAAGTATATTGGACATAACGCCATTGCAGCAAGGGCATGTCATAGAAAACCATTTGCTTTGTCCAAATTACTTCTTTAGTTTGTAATTAGCATTATAGCTGTATTTGTGATTGTACTTAATAATACTTCATTTAGATAAAATAAAATTCCGATACAAACAATTTCCACTGGAAACGAAAAACAAAGAAGTTAAATGTGTTAATGTACATCGGCATTTTACGAGCCATATAGAAGGAAGTGTCGTGTCAAGTATATTCCCAACGGCCAATACTGATCGGGGATGCTAATGAGCTGTACTCAGTGTATAAAATGACCCGGGTTCGATTCTTGAAGCTATCTTTTTTTTTTGGCACAGAAAACTTTGCACAGGACTACGTATATTGCATTAAAGATGTTTGCAGGCTTTCGCGGCCATTGTTGATATAGACGGTTCAGGATAAAGTGAGCACTAAAGATAGCCTTGTAAAATTTATATTTTCAGCCAATTCGTATCTTTCCGCGCGTAACGGCCAACGAAGGGAAATAGCTATCCTCTTTCGACGCGTCACTTGATGTTTGCGCGTGTAAGATAAATTGTGCAGTCAGTAGCAACTGTTATAGTTTCACAAATAAAAGATTATAAACTGTGCAAAAGTCAACTATGTCGATTTCAGTTGATTTTATTTAGTATTGTTGTACTTAAGTAAGAAAATACAGGAAATAGTTTTCGGAAAATCGCTGCCAACCATACAAGCAGTAAGGGACAGTTGTTAATGTTGAATAAAATGCAGTAATGACTAGTGATATTTTTCAAAGGTTAAATTTTTAGTGCTCCCTTTATCCCGAATGACCTATAATAATATCTTGATTTTCGAGGTTTAGTCGCGTCGTAATAGTACAGATTACCGACGTGGCTCAACTTCGCAGTATTTACAATTTGGGCAACAAAACAAAAACGGTCGTCAAACAGTATGCAGACTTTCAGTCGTATATCTGGCCCGCAACATTATTAACGTAGGTTTGAATTTTGTCACCTTCATTTGCTACGAATATCATTTAAAGTTGTTTACGCGTCGGGGTGGTAGTTTCCTTCTTCCTGCTGTTTCTAATTTGATCCCTTGAATGTGAAAACAGCCGAATGATCGTTTCCGCAGTAATTTTGAAGCATAAAAATTCTGAAACATGACAATAAAAATACAAGAATGACATACAGAATTCTTTAACATCTGTTGTCACGTCAAAAAAAATGTGACACCACTGCAACTCTAATATGGACTAGGCAACACGTGAAGGGGTTCACTCCATTCACTGCCACGTGCATAGAGAATAGTATGTACACGACGTGCGAGCTTGGCTCGCCCTTATAGCCCAGTCGAACTAGGAGAGTTACCAAGAGCTGCATTATGGCGCAGTAATAATGCAAGCCTTGGTGAAGAACGTATCAAAATACTCGGGCTTTCTCTTGTTTGTGTTGCATGAGAGGAATGAGGTAAAGTAAGGTTGGTATGAGCAAAGAGGTCGAAAAGAATAGGAATGTAAAGAGGTTTTAATGTTTGTGTAAGTTGATGTAAAAAGTGTATGAGAGTAAATAATAAAGTTTGCTTTTAATGGCGACACATGGTGTCAGAAGTGGTTTACATAAATTTAATTAACAGAATTCTTTGAGACCGTGGTTATGTTAAAATAGATAAAAACGAGGATACGAAATATGTTGAAAAACACACCCACTAGTTTCGTTCAGCCACCAGACAGCTTTGATTTTAGAAAACCAGAGGAATGGTCAACCTGGTTCAAACGATTTCAACGATACAGGTTGGTAAGTGGGTTAGCGGAAAGAGACAAAGAAATACAGGTTAGTACTTTGATTTATGTAATGGGACAAGAGGCAGAGGATATTATAAGCTCGTTTAACCTCTCACAGGAAGATATAAAATCTTATGATATTGTTATAAAGAAATTAGAATCATATTTTATTCCAAGAAGGAATGTTATTTTTGAACGTGCTAGATTCAATCAGCGGTCGCAAATAGTGGGTGAATCAATATATACGTTCGTAACCGCACTACACTCGTTGGCGGAATATTGCGAGTTTAAGACTTTGCGAGATGAACTTGTACGTGACAGGTTTGTGGTTGGCTTACTAGACAAGAAACTTTCAGAAATGTTACAATTAGATGCTAACTTGACGTTAGAAAGTGCAGTTACAAAGGCCAGGCAAACTGAGGCAGTGAGAAAACAACAAGAAGTAGTACAAAAAGGGGGCGCAGAACAAATGGTAGGAAATAACATTGATAGAATTAGTGCCACAAGGCAGGAAAACCAAAACCAACACAGTAAAAAATGCCTCAGAAAACATTATACAATGATCACAACTCTGCTATTCGGAGAGAGTGTTATCGATGCGGACATCCATTCGACAGAAGTCACAGAGAAAAATGTCCGGCCATACAGGAAAAGTGCAGAGCATGCGGTCAATTAGGCCATTTTGCAAAAGTATGTCGGGTACGGAGAGGAAAGAGTCAGCAGATATCAGAAATTCATGGGGAAACACAAGAAACAGTTGCAGAAATGTTTCTTGCGACAGTAAGTTCAATTTTAAGTCCCACGTGGAGAGCAATAATTAGAATAGGGGGAGTTGATGTCAATTTCAAAATAGATACTGGAGCAGATGTCACAGTGCTACCTGAATAAAGTTTTACCACCCTTACACAGGCGACAGGGTGGGTAGCAGCAGTAGAATGCAATTTGCCATTTGACCCAAGAGAGAAATATCCGACATTGTTCACTGGATTAGGACTGATGAAGATGTCATATAAAATAAAATTGAAAAATGAGTCAACACCTGTGAGCATAACCTGCCCGAGAAGGGTAGCCATAGCGTTAAAACCAAAATTGGAAGAAGAACTAAATCGGCTGCTGAAGTTGGGGGTCATCTCACCTGTAGAATCCCCCACAGAATGGTGCTCAGGGATTGTAATAGTTCCTAAGGTCAATGGGAAAATCAGGCTGTGTGTTGACTTAACTGCTCTTAACAACTGTGTGCAAACAGAACACATAATTATGCCTTCCGTAGAAGAGTCCTTAGCACAACTTCAAAATGCTACAATATTTTCCAAATTAGATGCTAATTCAGGATATTGGCAGGTGCCCTTAGCAAAGGAGTCGAGACTTCTAACAACATTTATCACACCCTT
>PNEQ01103810.1:0-14419 GCA_003012365.1 Medauroidea extradentata
AGTTTTGGCAGGTATTTACGCCATCATAACCTGTTTACTTATGCCGATGTCTACAGTTACCGTGGTCGCCGCTAGTGCAACCACAAATTTTTGCATAAAACGGTAATACAAGATACTTTTAACATGAAGCATTGTATATTTTGGGTAAATTTTCTGCCATTTCCATTAAATAATGCGTGTTTTAAGCGGGTTTTCATTTCTTGATAAAACATTTTAGGCGGGAAATAAATGCATTGTTCTTATGGGTTTATTTTGGGACCATATAATTTGAGCTTCTTAAGCGGGAAAACATCTTAAACGGGATTTTCTTAAACGGGTTTCACTGTATATATTCGACAGTACAGAAATATATTTTTCAGAAGTATGACACCTTAATTTTCTCTTAAAATGAACATAAAATTATTGCCACTACAAATTCAACACAGAAACACTATCGTAGAATCACAACTGCGATGGGCCACGGCTAGCACATATTTTAACAAAGATGAACCAAAAATGTGGCCATTTTTAATGAACATGACAAAGTCCATTTCTGGCTGTCAATAAGAAACATAAAAATGTGGAAGGAAATTCAGAACTGATGATGCTCACAATTTGTGTTAAGTTCTGAACAAATTCACTATAATGTACAAGAAAAGCTAGGTACATTTACTGTATGACCTGTACATCACACCACGCTTCTACGATCTTCTACAGTTGTGATGTGACACTACATACTTTGTGGTTACATAGGTTGATTTACTTAACTAACTTAACAGTGTTCTGCTTGTCTGCCGATACCTGTATGTTGACTGTAAGGCTCATTCGTCACTTACTTACTGGTCTCCACATGCAATTGACTTTATCTGCTATGGCTTACCTGAAAATACTTTTAGGTAGCAACCATATGGTTATATAGCATACAATTAAATATGTACAGAAGAGTATTTGGAGATCTAAAGACTAGTCAAAAATTTCTGTACTTGAAATTTAGCAGTAAAAATTTATTCCAAAAATATTTACAGTGGGGGAATTTATGTACCCCATGATGAATAAATAAATGACTGGAAACACTCGGTACACTACCGAAATGCAATGATGAGTGCATGAATTAAGTTTTCCTACACCAGTGCTCCAATGGGGTTCTACTGTCCTTTTGTGTTTATATCCAAAACTAAACACTGTTTAGCTTTTCTTTGAGTATGATATACTTATATGAGTGTTATTTATGCTTAAGACACCGTTAAACCATACAATATCTACCATTATTTTAATCATATGACCCCTCCTACGCAGGTGGAGGGAGCTTACGTGTACTCACAGACACGCGGGAGGTAGGCACGGAGGACACGAAGCGTGAGAGGAACTCGATGGTGGCCGGGGGCTTGTCTGGGTACTGTGTCAGCTGGTGATGGTCGAGCAGCAGTAGCAGCAGACTGTTGATGATGGATGGGTCTGCCAGTACGTCTACCAGCGGCAGCAGCACCCAGCCGGCCAGTAGTTCTCGCACCAGCACCACCATGTTGCTGTACATACACATCTCACTGTCTGCCCTCTTAACTACTACAGAGTTAACACTGACTACAATGATTGCAAGTGAACTCATCAACATACAGTAGAACCCTGATTTAACGAACTCGGGAATAACGAAAACAGCGATTTACCAAAAGGATTTTTAGAAACCTTCAAAAAATAACAAAAAGAATGTATTAAGTAACTGATTGACTTTGATAAAATTGAATATTAATTGTAAGTTAGTCCGTTAAAAATACTAGCACCGACCGCCATACATACTCATTTCTCCTTGAACCATCCTTTGAGAAACAAACAAACAAAAAAAAAATTCATTGAAAACTTTGGCAGCGGGAGTGATTTCGAGATACGTAAGTGCGGGTGCGGTCGAGCAAGCGACGCTATGTTGTATAAGCGCGTGCCTAGATATTCATCCTTGCTGGCGAGTGAACGAGCATCTAGGTACCTAGTCTCCATGCTCGGCAGTGGACAGCACAAGAACTAATTCACAGAAAGTGCTTTGCGTCTCCGTTAGAATGCACTGCAGTACCGCATGCTCTATGGATTAATTTTATTACCAATAGAAGGCACTGGAGTGCAGCGTGATTATTTACACTGACGTCCCGTGATAAAACAAGCGAGTTTATAAAAAAAAATGTGTAATATTATTTATGCAGACTTATTACCACAAATTTATCACCGTAAACGTAAATAAATTGTTTCTCCGAAGCTAAAAAAACGCTCGAGTGCAAAGCATTTTTAACGAGCCGACCAACACGAGTTTGTTTCACAAGCGCGGCTGTATACTACCTACAATGACCACCGCAACCGCGCATATTTAATTCTTATTTTACCGTTGTCTCGCAAAATTTAATTCAGTTTTCATTAAAAAAAATTTTTTTTACCATTTTTCATTGGATTTTCCTTAATTTTGTTGGTGGAGCGGGCCGGAGAGAGACGGAAATATTGACTGCTCGGCAGTGTTAGTCATCACTTCTTATGTGTTGATGGCGTATGCATGCAAGGATGGCCTAACTCACAATGCGCACATTCGCCGAGCCTTCCACTGGAAGTTTTTTGCTGATATTTTCTTCTTTTCATGGCTGTGGCTTACTTATTGCAGTAAATGTGTTTTGTTATTGTTTTGAGCCAATATACTTTTTTAAAATTATCTTAAATTCCAACGAAACATGCCCGAGGATTTAACACTTGGAGGGGAGGGGGGGGGGGGGGTGAAGTCGGATTTAACAAAACATATATTTAGAGTAAACATTTTGTGGTCCCATGGCATTTCATTGAATCGGGTTCTACTGTACAGTATATTATTGCCTGATTTTGATATTTCTCTTCTGAAACATGCCTGGCAGTTCCATTTTGTCGAACTTTACAAGTGTCTCTAAGCAGTCTTTTAGGCACCATGCTTTTCCAAGAAGTCAAGATGGTTTGATGGATCAACACAACAGAGGTGTTACGCACATTTCTCAAAGAAAAAGGTCAAAATCAGGCTAACTTATATCGTACAGATTATACTATAAGACCAGAGATATCACCTAGTCATCTGGAACGACACGGCGCAGCAATGACATGTATTCACAAATTTACTAAAAATTACTCACTCCGATTGAAAAAATTAAAAAAAAAAATCAACAGTTTACAAAATTTCTCTCCACCTTCAAGAAGTGGACTTTAAACTTTAATGCAAGACAGAAGAATACTGAAGAAATTTTCAAAAAATAAATACTTAGCAGAACCTTTTAATGTGCTCTCTCTACCAGACACAGCTTAAACTTCTATATCCTTCGTAGGTGCACAGAAGTAGTCACCAGACACACCATAACCACAGTACATACAATATGATCTGTCACCAGAGTAACACAACTACAAGCAGACAGACCTGCAGGACAACTGGCTGGGCGGCAGCAGCTGGGGCAGCAGCAGGGAGGTGAGGTGACGGAGGTATATCAGCTCTCCCTCACGGCTACGAGCAGCAGGGTGTAGCTTTGCCCCCAGCTGCTGAACCATCGCCTGCTCCAGGGAGATCCTGTGTCGTGATGCCAGCCGCAGGGCTCCCATGTAGTCATCTACGTGGCCCAGCCCCGCTGGTATCAGCTTGCCAGTGATCAACTTCGCCAGGTCCACCTACCACACAACCACACCTCTCACGTCCATCCTCCTTATCTTCCTTATTGATCCTCCCTGCATTGACAACTGACTTGTCACATACAATACTAAACACTCATATACAATAAGCATTTCAATAGCAATAACATTTAATTGTTTTACTCTTTAATCAATACAAAGGTTTAGAACTACTAATCAAAGATACTGAATTTGCTAAACAAGTATATTACTTAATTTATGAATAAGTTTCACCGACTGTCATGCAATGATAATTCTAGAAGTAACAGTATTTGTATTTGGATTAAAATTCTACCAACGAAACAACAGCACACACTGTCATCAAACTGTGAGATATGCTTGTGATCAAAGGTATTAATGAGTTGCATTAGTAAAACATTCATTTTTCTAAAAAGGCTTATGATGAAGTGGTTAATACTGTTTGATCTTTGCACTTTATACAAACTTAAACTGACTAAAATTTCCGCAGAGTGTAATAATGAGATTTGTGTTTAGAGATGTTTGCAATAACTATGAAAAACCTTTAAAATTTTATAGAATTGTTTATTTTCATTATACTGTACAAGTTTTCTTGTAGCCACCATGAAATTTACATTGCACTGTTTACCATAAAAAAAATGTATTGTAGATGAAAATACAGTGTTTTATTTCAAAAATCATCCCAAGGGTAAGAAAACTACTACGTATTTATGAGTTTGTATTAACGTGTTTTCACTGAGCCACACATTATAATGAGTTTGTATTTACGTGATTTCGCTGACCTTAACAAACAAGTATACACAATCTCATATTTCAGCCACGAAAAACCCAAGTCGACTTTTACGTAGTGAGTTTCTACCCTTTATCTTGATCCATTAGTTACTCTGTAATACTCCCATACTTACAATATTACGTAAGCTAATGCAAACAAGTTCAACAGGTGTATCCACATGAAGACTGGAAACAGGAATCGTGCAGTACGGGGCCAGTTTGATTTGTACTCACATGACATTTTCAACTACGTAATAGTATATGTAGGAGGAAAGACACTAAACACAACATTATTTACAAACTAAAACTAACATTACATATACGGTACACGTGTGTGTGTATCTAAATTATAATACAGTAAAACCTATTTATAACAACCCCTTATATAACAACCACCTCACTATAACAACCCTTTCCTCAAGAACTGTGAAGTTTTAAAATAAGGGTTTTACTATACAATTAAACCCCTTTATAAAGACCACCCCTATATTAAGACCCTATTCTTGAGAACAGTGAGGGGTCTTTATAGAGAGGTTTTACTGTACTGTATAGAATGTCTTAATTTGATTGAAATAAAATAATTTGTTGATTTACATTTATCTACATTGTGTTGTTATGTACAGGTACATATTCACACCATAAAATAATTCAATGAGAAATACTAACATCCGTCCATACAACAGTCAAAGTACGTATTTACATGTTTCTCTATAAAACTCTCATCTTGTAAGTTCCACTCGTCTCTCCCTACCAAGGTTCATATGCCCTTTACCGCTCACTTTCACTTCCTTACTTTCTGTCCTGCCTTTACATTGAATTTTCACCTCCTAAAACACAGTCGTTGGTCACCCCGCCCTACCAGCTGCCCTGACTCGCCGTCCACCCCTGGTGTCACAATCGTTCTCACGCACCGCCACTGGCGACCCTTGCTGCTATGTTTACACACTTGTCGAGCCCTCAGAACTCACTGAATTCTGAACTTTAACCACCATTCAAAAGCTCCAAAACTCCCGGGTTGGGGCATAATCGTCTACATGAACTCGCCAAGCCATTTCTGGAAATCTCCATTAGCAACGAGGTCAAAAAGGACTTCACTCAAACGTTCTGAAAGTGAACAACCATTCTGGACTGTAGGTGGTATGACATTTAACTTGCCTCTGCTCACTGCAACAAACTGGTGTGTAGATGATCTAACTTGCTTGTTATCAGAAGTGCCAGTGTAACAGAAGGTAATTTCTCTGGTGTATCATCTTACCTCTTGCCATCCTGGGAATGAACCAAGTCACACTCTAACTAGGGTGTGGAGGTAAGTGCAGAATGCTATCACATATTGTGTTCCCACATCACTATAAGCACCTGTCGTCTGGCTCATTATTATAGCCTTAAATTAAGAAACTTTGTTTAAATAAATAAATAAATAAATAAATAAATAAATATATATATATATATATATATATATAAAATTGCCATAAATTTAGGTTATTTTGATCCTACGTATATAGTAACCTTGTCGCAATAAAAATTTTGGTCTTTATGTGACTTTGTGAAGAAATAAAGTTTAACTAGATGGACCAAACAGAAATTTTTTTAATCAAGCACGAGTTACCAATTTCTTTGACAACTTAGCCAAAGTACGTAATAATTCAGCACAGAAATTATTCTTGGTTTAAGGTGCAAACAAATTTCTAACAAATTTAGTGATTGCAAGAGTCATGAATGCCTGAACTAAACACAAAGATCTACATGGAATATCTTTTTTCCAAACAAGCAAGTGACTGGCTGCACACCTGCAGACCTCGGTGCAGCAAGACGCTGGCTGCGTAGCGTAGACCCTGACGCAGCTCCTGTACGAAGGCATCGTCCATTGACAAGTTTTTGTACCAGAAGTACACAAACTCACTCAGCACCTTGTTCAGGAACTGTAAAAACACATCAGTACAGCTCTCAGTACAATATCCACACATGCACCACTACAGTATCTAATATCACGTAAACTAAGGGCCGAATTCAGAGTCGTCCTTCAGAAACACTGTCAACTCCCATTCACCTGGCAGCCCATCCATATCTCGTACTTCAAAAACATCTTTTGGGTGACTGTCAGCTTATAGCCTGTTCACCTCCACTTTCGACACAGATCTGACCACACTGCTCAACATTTCCTAGTTTGAACTGCTCACAATACGTGTAGAACACGTCCTGTTTTATTTTGACTGTTATTTGTCTCATGTTCCATCGTAAGTACAGTACTATGCATGCTTGTTTAATTTAGGAGAAGCATTGATTTCGCTGATACCATTCAAATATACACAAACTTTCTACAATAACAGTTAATTGGATTACAGCACAATGGCAACAAAAAACCTACGTCAACAGTTGTTTAATACGAAAATGTACGCAAGAAATTTTGTGAGGTGTTCAAAGTAAAAATAATTAACAGAAAATAGGAACGTGGAGGAGTAAGTTGGGAATGGAAAGAATATTTGCATGAGGTTCGGTAAATGAAGTTGGGGGATGAGTAGGATCACTAATATGGAATCTTGTATTGTTTTATTATTTATTTATGCTTCATTTAAAATCTTCAAAAGCATGCTGTACAGTTCCATCCCTGCTTACAAAATGGTAACTGTATTACAGTATTATACATGGCATAAACTGACTTTTGTAATGTAGATTGTATTTATTATTATCATGAAATAATATGCCTACACAATTTAAACACAGCATCAGATAAGGTAATATTGTATCAATCATTAGGGGCCTATTTTTATTAAAAGTTAGTCCAAGATACCAACATTATAGCGTAGTGGGTATGCTTACGAGCAAACACACTCTGCAGATAATGTTAGGCTTTATTCTAATTCTTCTGCTGTTTAACTATGGAAGTATGAGTGATAATGGCAAATGAAAATGCTTGGCAGTTTTGGTGAACATTGCTGAGTTTTTTTGTTAGAACAGAGACATGCACAACCTGAAAGCTCCCGGAACTTGTGCACAACTCTTTCTGTTTTATTTGTAATAAGCTATAATTAACTTTGCCTCTGCAGGGATTAGTAGGCCACAATTTTGAAAACCCTCCAAATTTTATACATGAGGATATACTGTAGCATATCTCTAAAAACAGCTTTTGAAAAATGAAACTTCAAATTCTTTGTCTTAATACAAATGAAATGGGTCTACCACAATTCGGATATAGCCTACATTCTCGAAAATGGAATGTCATTTTCCAGTAATGCAAAAAATTAAAAAATATCTTCAACATGATTTCTAACCTCCCAATCATCTACCATGGCTCCAACACAACATAATGCTTGTGGGTGAAACAATTTTTAACCCATATAAGTTTATTTCAAATCAAATTTTACAGAATGTTCAAATTACACTCCTGCCAAGTGACAGGAATGTTTAATATAATTTACAAGCACATGTGAAAATTTATAAAACTAATAATCATGCATAAAAAACGTAAACGGTTTTGTTTACTCTACAATGAATAAGCTTTAAAATGAACTTGAGATCATTCCCTTTCAACTGGTTTGAACGTCGTATCCAGCAGTCAACCAATCACCGAAAGATGTCTCTGACAAGCAGTTTTCTGAGAACAGCCACTCAGTGAGTGGATAACCATTGAAGACGTCTTTGAATTTGGCCTTAAGTCATACAAGATATTTTGGTCAGCACTAAATTAAATACCAAGAATGTATACTTACTGCAGTTAGTACTTCATATTAACATCATTGCTAGTGCAGCATTTTTTATATGGCTTCAGAAAAATTAAATTATGTGAAATGTCTTTCTTTTTTTAACAATGTTGTGTAAAATGAATTAACACTGCACTGGTGTACATCATATCCTGTAAGGATTGTAATCTAATTATGTCTTTTCTTGTTCTGCTGCCTTATTCTGGGCGTTAACATTTGTCCTAAAGCACACAGTACAAGCAACTTTTCTTAAGTACGGCAGATCTGCACTTCCCTTATTTACGTAGTAGCAATGTTACACAAAGTATAATAGTGTAGCAGCTAAATACTGCAATAATAAAACTGAAGAAACACAAGTACATAGAGGATACTGCAAGAATGACGACACATAACGCATGGTAGCGTGTTTCACAACATTTCACTGAACACATAGGCTTCCTTTATAAAGACAATCTCAGCCTACTACTGCATTCATTTAACAAAGCTATGTCAATTCTTTAAGCAAACGTAAATAAATAATATGTTAAAATATAATTTTCCTATCTATTAAGACCATACTGAAACTTACGTCCTCAATAGCCTCGTCCACTTCAACAGGAATGTTTAGGCCGACCCAGGGAGTCCTTGTGTATGAGGCGGGGCGGTGACGGTTACACTTGCTATCACCGCACACGCTGCATGACTTGAGCTGGGTGATGTAAGGTGTGCCCCTCTGGCGGTCTGTCAGCACAGACAGTAAGTTGGGGGCCTCTGTTCTGTGCCTGCGCAAACGTAACCTTCGGTCACACGTCAGTCTGGTAACATAAGCATTCTTCTTCCTTGCATGCCATTGCTATTATAACGAAATGAAAGTTTTTATCATTTTCTAAACAGAACAATAAATTAATTGAAAAACTGTAAATTAGTAAGAAAACTATTTTTGTGAAACTTCAAGCATGGAATGGTGTGATTTCAGCAGAAATTAGTAAGTGAACCTTTCTTTATTTCAAATTTATATGATTTCTCATTTTTCCGTGACTATTTTATACTTTGTTCACGTAAACATGATTTTTCAACATAATGGAAAAGAAATAATAATTTTTTTTAGTAAACTTTTAATAATAATATATGTAAGTGCATATTTTCCTTGATCTCAACAGCACTGCCCAATATTATTTTCAAAAATGTTACAATAGCAGTTAAACATTTTTCAAGAATGACTTAGCAAGTTTTGAACAGTCTGAAAACCAAATTTTTGTTAATTTACTCAATGGTATTAAGACATTCTTCTTAAGGTAGTTAAATCTCAGTGCATTAGTTTTTTCCAGCAAGTATTTTTACTTGTTGAGTAAGGGGCTGTGTACAATTTAAGAGAATGAACGATAAAACGTACTCTAACACAGTTGCTACTGCCGCTTACGAACCGGAAGATGAAGAATAATTTTGTAAACAAACTAACACGAATAGGATGAAGAATAATAAGACCATTGTAAACAAGCAACAAAACAGGACGTACATGTGAAAGGAAAACAATGTTGTCAAGAAACAGAGGCATATAACAAAATGTGTTAACATTATTACACGTAGGCCGTCACTTGTCTCATTTAGCTTACAATTTTTGCCAACAAAGACCATTGTAAAGCATGAAACACCCCATCCTAGTTGCAGTATTATAAAATTGATCTACAACATTTTGCATGTTGCGATTGCAAATCACAAACAGCTGTGGTACCATCACACTATTGTACTTTATAGTGTACCTCAGACAGGTTAAAGTAATATGATTTGTTTGGATGTTTCAAATACCTGTGAATATGTAAAGGTCTTGGTAGAAGAACAGGCCCGGTCTAATGGGGTGGGGCTGCGAGCAGAAGGTGGTCAAAGTAAACCTGAAGGAGGATTCTCTCACCCCCCCCCCCCTCATTATTTCACACAATTACACTTCAGAATGACATCAGCTTATCTGAACGGAAAAATGTACACAGTCACACCCACCGGACATGTCAAAACCACACACTATGAGAGTTTGCAACTAGGAAAGATCCACTCGAGCATTCGACTGCCAGAGTGATTTCAGGAAACCACGTAAACTAAAATAAGGATGGCTGCACCTGAGTTTGAACACTGAATTTTCTTAATGAGTCCAGTATGTAACATGGACAAACTGACAGATCTTCGGCAGCACTCAATGAACAGAGCATGTTTAAATATGTACAGCTATGCTCAACGCTATACCTACACGTTATACTTACCTAAATAAGGAGTTGAATACCACAAAGCCAGCGAGATAGGAGAAAACTACGAGGATCCCCGACAAGATGCTGGAACAGAGAAACAATATTGCCCTTTAAAGACATGATATACCCAAACAACAATAACAGTATTCTTTTCTGATGTAGCTTTAAACATAAACTGGAGATGGTAATATACAGGCTCAAAGGTAAGACAACTCAAGCACTTGTACAAAATACGGACAAAACCTACTCTTCTCATAAATAACCCATAGTAGTGATTACACAACTTACACTAGTTCAATACAAGCTGTTGTCAATCCCTTACCATGCTTCAAGCCCTTGAAAAGAGCAGGCCGCTGTACAAATTTACAGCAAGGACTCATATGCACCCTTGAATGTCCCCTTCAGCTAGAATGAATCACTTAAACACTTCTTGAGCCCTAGATTCTAATTCACAGAATGCACACATCATTTTGGGAACATGGGAAAGTGATCAATAGCATATTACACTGAAATTGAACACAGCCCTAGTCCACGGTCATAGACACTCTTTTTCATATGCTATATATCAACTTTCTTTTGAGAAGGCAAGATTTTTAAACCAGCTCCCTTCTCATCTGCTTCATCCGTATCCTAGCATGGGCCATTTCCTCCCTCTTACTCCTTGAATGCAACTGCCTGCACTTTCTCTTCAGCCAATTAATTTCTCTCCCATAATGTGATGGGCCCCCGGCCATTATTCTTATCCTCGGAATAAACTTCACCAACATATCCTCTACGATCTTCCTAAACTCTTCCCACAGGCAGACCACTCTCTCCTCCTAGCCCACTCCTGAAACTCATCCCTTAGAAAGCACTCGGCCCCTTCCTTATTTCCTCACCCATACCGCCACACTACCCTGTCTTCAGTTTGCTCCACTCTAGATTTCCAAGTTTAATTCTCACCACGGGCACTTCTTGCCCGTTGATTCCCTCTACCACAATTGTATCTGTGATGGCATTCCCAGGCCTGAACAATACTACATCAGGTACTGACCTCTGTATCCTGCCTCCCATGTCCTCTAGTCCCTCCACCCACTACACCTCCGAACAAAACATGACAATAGTTATTACTTTATTTTATTTATATATTAATTCTGTAGAGCTGTTAACAAACATACACTTTATAGCTATGGAATATGTCAAATCTGTACATAACTAACACACAATTTACAATTAATATAAAACATAACCACTTATATAATAATTTACTAAAAAATTTAAAAACGTTTGGCTACATAACATCACAATCAATATATTATACAACAATGGCTATTGAATATTAACTTATACAACACAATTTTACATGTTAAGCATTTATGAACTCTTCTACTGAGTAAAAAGTGTGTGACAGTAAATATTCTTAAGTTTGGATTTAAATTTAGTAATATTTTTACTTAAGTCTTGAATATGAGATGGTAATTTGTTATACATTTTCATATCTGAGTATATCACCCCTTTTGAAATTGTTTTGTTCTTGTTTGTGGAACCTGAAACTTACTACCTACTATTTCTGGTATTATGTAAATGAATATCAGAATTTTTTTCAAAATGCATTTGGTTTTTTGAAACAAATTTTAACTATAGAATAAATATACTGGGAATAACAGGTGAGAATATTAATTTTTTTAAAGCTGTATTTACATGATTCATATTTCTTAGCACCTACAGTTATACGTACAGCTCTTTTTTGAAATTTAAATATTTCCATATGATGTGAAGACGTTTAACAAAAAATTATACCATAGTACATAACTGAATGGAAATAGGCCAAATAAATCTGCTTCAATGATGTAATATTTATTAATTGTGAAATATTTCGCAGAACAAAACAAGCTGAGCTAAGTTTAGGCATAATACTAGCAATATGAGAGTTACCAGATAACATATTGTCTTTATATATACCCAAAAATTTTGTACATTGACTTAAATTAATTATATTACAATATTTTATTATTTGAAATTTGTAATCAGTAATATTTGAAGTTAAAATTTTATAATAGTGGTTTTATTAAGGTTTAAAATAAATTATTCACATTAAACCAATTACTCAGTTTCAAAATTGCATTTTTCATAATTTCTGTAAGTTTAGTTTCATCTGAGCTACGTGCTAAAAAGCTGGTATCATCTGCAAACAATACAGTATTTATTTCACTTGAAACAGTGGTACATCATTAATATATAGAAGAAACAAAAGGGGGCTGAGTACAGATCCCTGCGGCACTCCATATTTTATTACCCCATTAGGCTACTAGATAATACGTAATTGGTTGCATTTTGTCCCGTTTTGGATACCTGTTGACTTCTATGTGATAAATATGACTCAAACCATTTCAAAGCAGAATCCTGAACACCATAAAATTCTAATTTTTTAAGAAGTATGCCATGATCAACACAATCAAAAGCCTTGGACAGATCGCAGAAGAGTCCTGCTACCTTCTCCTTTCCATCCAAGGCTGATCGTATCGAAGATGTCAGTTAAAAAATTGCCTCTTGTGTAGAGTTAGCAGAACGAAAACCAAATTGATGTTTTGCTAATAGATTATTTTCTAGAAAACAGGACAGTCTATTGTAAATTAGTTTTTTCAAGTTAGGCAAAAAATATTTTACGGTCGAGATACTAACTTAGTTAGTTATTTTTCTTTGAAATGTTACTTTAAATCAATATTTAAATGAATTTTGTCAACGCAGTTGGAGTGAACTGTAAATTACCTGAAAGATAAACAAATAAAAATTGATAAAACTGCCACCGCAAAAATTGATGTACGTGTTAACTTGTCATTCCAAACTACAAATATGTAGTTCTTAGCTTCATTTTCATCCATTTTTGAAAGTTGATAAACATGCAGCAGTCATTTCAAATTTACGTCGCCATGTTTTCAAAGATAACAACAGCGAAATAAAAAAGTACAATAGGGCAAGGTTAATTCTACTACAGGTTAGAAAGATCAATGTTATAAGTTTGGCACAGGGAAAATTTCTGCCACTTGAGCGCTGGTATCGCTAGTGCACCAAACTGACCAACCCTAGAGCTTTCCTGAATTTTAAGTTACATTAAGTTGATGATTTAAAATGCGAAATCGGTTTCTTTTCACTTAAAAATTAAATTAAATTACTCATACAATTTCCACGTTTATTTAAATTTAATTTTACTACGATTTCGTATTTATCTGGTGTCTTAGCGATTGTAGCGAAACTAGTGGCAGAAATTTTCCCTGTGCCAAGCTCTCCCATAAGAAAACGTATTTTCTTTCTAACCCGTAGTAGAATTAATCTTAGCACAACCATGCCCTATTTAAGGTTAATTCTACTACAGGTTAGAAAGAAAATACGTTTTCTTATGGAAGAGCTTGGCACAGGGAAAATTTCTGCCACTAGTTTCGCTACAATCGCTAAGACACCAGATAAATACGAAATCGTAGTAAAATTAAATTTAAATAAACGTGGAAATTTAGGGCTCTATAAAGACTAGGTATAATCGTCCGCCATTTTAGGTCCTATGCAGCTACCGCAAGCCAAGTAATGCTCGCGCGCCAGAAAAATCGCACAAACCTAACTCGTCACCAATAGCAAACTATTCGGTCAATCGACTTAAAAAAAATTACAGAGTATTAATGAACTGTCCTGCCAATGACGCTATTCACTAATTTTCTCTATGACAGTTATTTACTATGTAAAAAAAAAGTTTAACGATGGCATGAAAATTTTTTACTGGGAAATGCAGGGTAAAATATAGTAAGCGAGAAACTTTTTGGTTTTAAGAGGTAGATGGGGGGTGTCAGTGGACGAAACAAAAAGGATAGTATAAAATTTATAGTTATGCCCCTCTTGGCGAGTTTCACGAATCACTGTTCTTTTGGCGGCAGGTTGAAGACAGAATATATCTGGCCCGCGGCACCGCGCCGTCTAGCTCAACGATCTGACTACGAATTATACCTTGGTTTGTCTTCATAGTACTTAAGACATTAATTTTTACTCTACATTTTGTATTTATTATAACGTTTTCAACTATCAATAACTGAATTTATGGTTGTATACAAAAGTATACGTTATCGAATATGAAAAAAATGTACAAAATAAAATATTGAA